>JAJMFN010000331.1:0-100211 GCA_030574735.1 Hansenula sydowiorum
GTTGAAAGAACAAATTCTGGCAGTAATTCCGATGTCAAAGGGTTTTCTGGTAATTCACGTAAGTAAGATTTAAAACAACCAGCCAATGTGTTGATTTCGAACCAACGATCATCTTCAAGAGTAAAATCACCACCTTCATCAAAAGCTTGTTTTAATGAATTTATGCTACCAACAGATCCTGGGATTCTGTACAAACCAGTTTCATCAAGACCTCTAACTTCAATTTCTTGTAGTAACCTTTCAACAATTCTTGGAATCAAAGTACCTTCACGTTCACAAACATCGGCAATTGGAACACCAAAGACCTTGGATGTGGTTAGCCCTTGAGCATCCTTGGATAAATAAGTGTATCTCTTTGATAAATTCAAGGCATTGATCCAGCTTTGAGCATCTGAATTACTCAAAGCTTGAAAGCAGTAATCTTCACCACCTTCACCAACAACTTTAAAGAACCCTTCAATATTTGAATGAACAAACAATGGCTTGTGGTTGAACAGTTTGATTTGTTGGTATGGTTTACCATGCTTACCGCTCAAGTCAACACTATTGACGTCAGGAAGTTCATCAGGATGGATGATTCTGTCAGGACCAGACCACGTACTACCAACATTGATCGAAAATGGACGGACAGATTTCAGCAGCCCACCTAGTCTTTTACCCATGCTTGAGCCTGCAGCTTTTGATGGAGAAGAAGCTTGCCGGGCTTTACGCAAAGCACTTTGATCAGCAATTGGCTGAGAATCACGAAGAATGGAAGTCGAGGACCTTGCTTGTGATAGCAATTGAGACCTCTTGATGTCTCTTTCTTGGTTTTCTAAAACGTCTCTCTTTTTGGAGTCTCTTCTGATCTTTTCTTGTTCATTTTCGATGATTGATTGTAGGAACTTGGTCTTTTGCTCATTCTTTGGGTATTCCCTGTTTTCTTTGGCAGCAAAATCTTTCAATTGCCTATATTCGATCACTGGATAATCGGCTAGTTGATGCAAAAAGGAGAATTCTCTTTTGATTTCACCAACTTCTTCAATACTCCCTTCATAAGTATTTTGGAAATAAGCATTCATATCAACAATGTTGGTGACACAATTGTATGTGAAACGGCGCTTGTCAAAGTTGATTAATTTCGAGTTTTCAATTGACATATTTGGAACAAAACAAGAAATTTCCAATAGTCTTTCGATGAACCATCCAACACACGGGGTTAAACCACCTCTCAAGGTTTTGTTTAGATCTTCAACATCGAAGTTTGGTAGCAACTGAGCCAAATCATCCCACGAGTCGACACTAGAATTTAATGTGGAAGCAGAATATATCCAGCTTCTAGAAAAGGCCCTTGACTCTGGAGAAACAATAGCTTGTGTAACGGCGGTTTCGATGAATGAAGGAACATGAGGTGAAATTTTGCCAAGATCATGTTCTTCAACCTTTTCAGAAGAGTTGAACAAGTCTACAGAACTCATTCTTAGCCTTGACACTGAAAGAATCTGTAAAATGGCGATCATTCTTGAAGTACGACCATCTCTAGAGATTGAGGGATCAGCGATCTGTAGCTTGAAAAATTTCTCTAGGTTATAATGGACTTCAAATAAGGCCTTGACAGGCGGTGGAAATTTATCTAAAACTTTATCATCCGGATTTTCACCGTATAAGGATCTAATCCAAGAGAACACGTTCAAGATTTCAATATCATCATCACCAAGGGCTGCTGAAGTTTTGAATTTGAAAAGACTAGTTAGTGATTTACCTGTTTGAATTTCAAGCAGTTGGAAAACAGAAATCCAATCAGAGATAGTGACCGTAGAAAATAAGTCATTAATAAACCAATCCAATCTTTCAACAAACTTTTCCGTGTCTCTGAAATCACGTGGTAGAACTGTGATGTTCAAGTTCTCATATTTACTCGCTTCCTTATTTGATAGGTTTTTTGGGAAGATGTCCAACGGTCTGTAACATTTCTTGATATAGTTTTTTCTGATTTTTTTGTACAAAGATGACAATAGTTCATAGATTTCACTCAAATCATTTTTCAGCTCTGGATTACTGGATGACCTATCCAAAACTTCCTTCCATTCAACAATGATTTCATTATCAATAATTTTCAAGATATCAACAAAGATTTTCTTCACTTGCAAGTCATCCGTGAAGTCAGCATAGTGTTCATTAATCAAAATTGATAAGGCTTCCAAAATTCCTAGTTGAATTTTACCCACAAACTTCCAGTTTACATTAGGGTCATCATTGTCAACTCGACTAAACCAATCTGGGAACACCTTTGATTTATCAGCGCTCTCGAGATTGTCTTGATTCAAATTTGAGATAGAAACAGCACCAGATTTAGAGCCAATGAATCTCTTTGCCAAGTTTTCCAATAAGGTAGATGTGGTTGCGAACGATTTGTAAGTCGCAAAAAATGTTGAGGTGAAAACACCATTGTTCATATTAAGCTTTAAAAATTGATTGTCCAATAAATTTGATTTTTCCAAATAGGAATCGATATCCTCTTGTTCAATTTTTTTGGAGAAAACATTAGATGTGAGAACCAAAATGTCGATTAATTTTTCAAAAGTACCAGCTTTCAAAACAACATCCAATGGCTTGATCAATGAATTCAGCAAGTTTGAATTGTCAAGAACGGCGAAAACATCATTAGCTTCCTGCTGAGTCTGTGTTAGTTCCAAACTTCCAGAAACTCTATTTGATGGCGAGTTGGAACTTGAGAGTTGACTTAGTCTATTATTTGAAATTTGACTCAATCTTTTGGATGATGGATTTTCCAAAACAACACTTGCCGGTCTTGAACTTTTCCATTCATCGCCATTATTTAGAGATTTGAAAATTATATCATTATCAATATGGAAAACATCGGAGCCAATATTGAAAATATCACGAACTGATTTCAAGAAAGTGTGTTGTTTTGATGAGGGGATTTTGGAGTTCATAACATAGCTGTGCAAATCAATATCGTTTACACCAGTCACTTTTTGGAAATTTGAGCTCTTGTCACTGTCATCATCAGCTTTAGCGGCAAACCCACTAGCACCGATCAAGACAGACTGATCGAACAATTTATAGTTTGGCAATAGTTCGGTAAATAGTGTTGGTAAATAGGAACCCGTCACCAGCGGAGTTCTTGAGTTATAATGCAGGGTGTGGTATTGACCGATAATACTTGGTTCAACTGACAAACTTAACTCCATGATAGATTCTTGAGACAAGGACGGTAGCTGAACATGGTTTGCTAACAAATTGTACAACTGTTTTAACAGATCTGAATTTTCACTTGACCTTTGGCTTGCAAACTGGTCATCGTCCTGATCAACGTTTGACAAATATTCGTCCCATCTACTAAATGAGACTTTGACTCTTTGAACTCTTTTCTCACATTGTTTTAAAGTGGAGTTTTCAATGTACTTGACAGTCAGATCACCAAAATATGGAACAACATCATATTTAGAGTATGAAATACCGATACCTTGTGGTGCAATAACATGGTATGATGATCTATGACTAGCTTCACTTATCATGGTTCTTCTATCCAATTCAAAAACGACTGGTGCCCATTCTGTTGAAATGATCTTCAGATATTGCTCATCAACAAGGGACCAAGTTTTCTTCAATCTTAGGATTGGTAAGGAACAGATAACAGTGGCAATTGCTAACCAACTCACCATATCACCAATCTTATCAAAGTAACAGCCCAAGTCGACCCATTTAGATAAGATTTTGGCCCTTTTGGCTTCTGACTGTTTAGATTCATTATCACCAAATAAATGGTTTGTCAGCAATCTTCCTAGATAATGGATATTATTTGAAGAATTGAAAATCAAGGGATTATATCTTGCATACGATAAATTTTCCAGTTCATATAGTAGCGAGGCGTCTGTTTTTGGATTCCAAATCTTGTTGAACTTCAAATCAATAAAGTTGATCTGCTTAGCAAATAATTGTGGATCCAAATTTAGGAAATTGTCAACGTTGACTAAGTTCAATGAGCCACTTGGTTGATATTGTAGATTTTTGAAAAAAGTTAGGTTTCTCATTTCATGTTCTTTGCTTGATACTGACTTTTTCAATTCTTTTGCTAGTTCCTCATTATGGGAAAGCAAAGTTTCAACTAATCTCGAAACCAACTCGGAAATATCTTCATCGAGTAGCATCCCTGGAAAATTATCAACAATTGTGGTGACAACTAGACCAAGTCTTTGGGTGATTGCATTATCTGTGTTGGAGGAAATTGATACTCTTCCAGCAGCGTTTTTAGCATGTCTTGCAGACGTGAAAACTATACCATACTCAATGAAATATCTAAGACTGGCTTTGACATCACCAAACAATGGTAGAATGACCAAAAGGTTGTAAGAAAGCTTATCATCTTCTAGAGTGTTGAATAAAATCGTATGACAGATACTTTCTAGAGTCCCAGAGACAATAGAGTTTGATGCGTTCAGTTGTAAATCAGGATGTGGGTAAACTTCAGATAAGTACTTCAGTTTGATTCTGAAATTCTTGGATGATGCAGATGGGTTTAATGCAGCGGATGATGGCTGATGTGATAGGTTCAGTGGTGAGGTTGGGATAGTTGGTGATTGTTTAGAATCCTGTCTTAGATTTAACCTAGAGGACGCTGTTGATAATCTTTTTTGTCGCACAGTGGATTGGTTTGAAGTCGTTGGCTCCAATTGATTGACGTTGTGATCAAACGCTCTGATATTAACATCTGCAGGTATTTTATATAATGACAATACCGGACCCTTCAGTTGAGCTTTGAAAAGCCTCCATGTATCACTGTTGACATTTGTCCAATTGTTGACGTTATTTCCCTTGTTCAGCCAGCCGACTTTGATTTCAGAAGAATCGTAAGTTTCGTAATTGAACGGCCTCAAAGAAGTTGAAGTATTTGACTGCGGTAGTCTAAATGAGTTCGAAGTTGGTAGTGTACCAGCTATTGACTCGTTATCATTTTGAGCCAGCGTATGCATTGATGAGGAGTTAACGATCGACTCAGAGCCTTTATGGGTGGAATGTAGGGCAGAATTGATTGAAGTTGTTGAGCCGGAAAGTGTTAAGTTTGATAATTGGTTGGAGTTTGATTTGTTCTGATCTTCTGTAGATGATTCCCTGGTAGTTTGTAAAGAGCTTGTTGAGCCATTATATCTATGATTTGATTTCCCATATACTTGATTATTAGAAACACCTCTATCATCTTCTTCTATATTCTTAAGATCTAGTGATTCACGACCAGTTCTAGAAGAGGAACTTCTGGTGCTGGATTTATCCTGAGCAACGCTATTACGCTTGCTTCTTGAGCCCCACCTCATCTATGAAGTATAATGTAGGAGATAGGTTTAGCTAGAGAAGGAGACAAGTTAGTTTCAGGATCAGACAAACCAGTTTAAATAGCAGGATAGAATCGATCCAGGCATAGATGACACACACACTTTTAAGTCCTTCGATGATTGTACTTGTTCAGCTTTTGGCGCGTCTGTCGCGTTGAACTCAATATGTTTCTTGGTGAAATGTGACCGGTATTTGGGAACGAAAACTCAAACAAAAGCTTTTTAAGTAATCTGGTGGAAAAACCTCAGAATTCAGTCGAAGGCTTGAGTCTTGGAATTGTTTGATCAATTTATTGACAAATGTGTCTTCAGTCGCCGAGAACTGGCGTAGAGATCTGTTTTACTGTGAGGGTCATTTGGCGTCCATTCCACTCCATTCCGTTTGGGGCTAAAGAGTGTTTAAATTCCAATCAAAATCAAACAACGTCACGAAAAATGCGATCTGGCGTCAGGGCCCAAGTGAGAGAGTGCACGAGTGTGATGCTATGTCCTGGAGGTGTCCGATTCCTGCTCTTGTGTTCCAAATACTCACGTCCACAAAAGGTGTTCTTCTACCGCTGTGTTCCAAATGTCTGGAGAAAGAGTGGGCGTTTGATTGTTCAGGTTGATTTGATGTATTGATCTGTTGAAAATTCCATTCTTTTGACGTTCCAGCAAAACATTCGCGAATATTTCTTGACTGGAAAACAAAAGACGTATAACCAGCTGAGAAGCACAGAGAATCAATCACCCGGAAATGGATACGTTTCATTGTAGTATAGCTGGAGGTGTCACATTCTGATCATCGACTCGGCATTAGCTATAGTCATCACTACAGAGCTACAGCTTTCACTTGGAACGATCCCTGATAGTAGTTCAAGCACGAGCACAATCATGATCGTTCTCAAGGATGTTCGATACTAATTCCCTATACTAGAACTTGAAGCTATTTCATTTTGATATCTGCAAGGTCCAGCACTTAAACGACCTATAGCAAAGGCCTTAGCAATTGCGATTAATTTTGAAATTGTCAATCAGGAACCATTCTCGACATTCGACACATCTCACCACAAGTAACTGAAAATCTGAAGGTTAACCAAGACAACGCTACTGGCTCTGCCCCGAAAACATATCTCAGGGCACACTCTACACATGTGACTACTGAATCTTATTTCACTATAAGACGTATAGCTTTCAAGTAGTTCCGTCGTCAAGAGCATTGCCCATGTTTCGTGAACCCTATGCTTTACGCGTAGGTGCATATTTATTTCGTTAGATGCCCTGGAAAATTCGTGTAGTTGTCGTGCAGAATTCTTATCAACATATCACACACCAGAGTCTTGTTTCATACTGTTGTCTCCTCAACTCAATAAAAGCTTCAGCAACTACATATCGAATGATTATCAAGAGTCTCAAGTCATGAAAGTGAATAAATATCTTGCATTCTATATTGTTTCAATAAATAATACCAACCTACAAACTCAATCTAGCTAGTTGTAAAACAGCTTCTTTGGTTTTGGCACCACCAATGAATCCTGCAGCATGAACGAAAACACAACCTTCGACACCTGATTCTTTACTTAAAGCATCGTCTCTTAAACCTCTCCAGTTTTCTGGTAATGGTTTTCTGTTCTCGAAACTAGCACTAGTGATTGGGACTGTAGAGATTCTCCAGTTTTTACCGGAATCTTCAAACAAGACATATAAAATTTCACCTTGTGCATTATTGTTTTTCTCAATCTCATACAAATGTTCCTTCCATGGAGCAAATTGTTTCAAAACTAAGATTTTACCTGATTTATCAACTTCAAATCTTTCATTGAATGATTCTTCAACAACTTGTTTAGCTGGTAACCATGACAACCCATAGTTCTTCACAACATTGACAAAAGCATTACCCATTATATCAGAAGCAATCAAAAATTGTCTGTCAAATACATCATCAGTTTGTTCAGCATTCCAGTGAGGATTCAAACTAGAAACAATTGATGGTAGTGTAATGTTTCTGTCATTGAATTTGGCCTTTTCAGTAAGGTTTTCATATTTGGAGACACCATTGTCGTTAGCATCCAATGATTCAATAAATTCCTTGTATACTTTGTCATATAGTAACTCCAAGATTGATGGATCTTGATTATTGATGATTTCACCAATAATTTCTTTACCAAAATGTTTATAAACTAAACCAGCTGAACTTAGTTTAGTTTTATATTCTGAGTTGAAAGTTTCTTCAAAGCCTCTTTGATGATGATCAAAAAATTTGGTACCATCATATTTACCACCAACATCAACGACAATATCTGAGGTTTCCCATTGGGCTGGATCTCTTGAACGAACTAAAGTTGAGTCTTGGTAACGCGGTAACAGTTTCAACATATACACAGCTAAGGATTCATCAGCGTGGAATGATCCACTGTGGGTGCATATTCTTAGGACTTTTGAGGACATGGTATCTAATTTTTGTTTCTTAGCTTCTGGTGACATTAAAACTCAACCTAATGAATTAAGAACTCGAACGATTTATTCAAAATAACAGATTATTCAAAATAACAGATTATTGTTCTCCAGTAGAAAGCTCATCAGCTCGAAATTTTTTCCAAACGTTTATAGTGTGTTACATAAGCGATGCGATTATCTATTGGCACATTGGTCTGACAGTTGACAAAGACGCCAATGTGATTGGACATAACATGGTTTGTTCTCGTTGTTTCACTAAGGAGAACAACAACAAAACAGTGGATTGTATTGAAGCTTGAAAGTGAAATGGAATGCTCCAGGTAAAATACCCGACCTAGTATGTCCTCTTTGTTGCTCAAGATCTGAAATATTAATAGCTGCCGGGTCCCATACAAAAGAATCGTTGAGTCCCAAAATCACATGATACGAGCCTGAAAATCAAAGGAACTAAACACCTATCAAAGAAACAATAATATAGATCGTGATTACAGCACCCGCTAATCTCAGAACGTTGGCACCAGTTCAACAATCAAGATGACGGTGGATGGCATTGAAACACACAGGAGAAATAGCAGGACTAGAAGAAACTCTGTTGTGCAGAACATTGCGCTGAATATACCACAGAGTGAAGTAGGTGAAATCGATTTCGTGTCCAATATTTAGCACACCACATACTAATTCGAAATATTTAATAGAGTCATTTGTCGATTGCTAGCACATATTCAGCAAAGCTACAGAGATCCAAGTCATTCGAATCACTAAAAGAGATCAAACCGAATCATTTTGACAAGGAATCTGTTTTATTCCCTTACACCCAGGCTGAAAAAGATCAACTAGCCAAACAATACCTAGACTCATACAATTATGACATCTTGCTTACACCAGAAGTGGAAGATGAGATATCCAAACATGAATTTTCGAAATATACTTCATTTTTAGAGACTTGTGACTTCAGAAGGCAAAACTATGATAGTATGGTGAAGAGATCAACTGATATTATCAAAATATTGAGTGATTTGACCGTTAAATATGATACTGTTACCAAAGAGACTCAAGAATTTCAAGAACAATCCGATAAGCTGATAAGCGAGTACAATGGATACGTCAAACTGAATGAAGAGATTAAAGGTAATTTGCATTATTTTGAGCTTCTAGACTCCTTCACAAGAAAATTGAACAATCCAAGTCCAAATATTGTTAGAAAAAGCTCATTTAAAAAAATGCTTTCACAACTTGATAGTTGCTTAGGGTTTATGAATGAACATCAAGATTACAAAGACCATGAAGTTTATACCTTAAGATTCAAACAATGTCTCGTGAGAGCTTTAACTTTAATTAGAAATTATGTGATCAATAGTTTGAAAAATGTTCGAGACGATATTAGCAATAAACAATCAGCAACGAAAGTTAATTCCGTTACCCAGGATGCTTTATTATATACAAGGTTTGGCTCTGACTCAGAATTTTTATTTGACGTGAATGCTGACCTGATCAATAGAGCAGATGGAAATGAAGAAGTTGAAGGTTTACTATCGGATTGTTTCAATTACTACTTTGGTATAAGATCCAGACTTATAAATCCAAAGATTTGGGATCATTTGAACTCTTCCCATGATACGAAAAAAACACTAGTTCAATTTGCCCAAAATAACATCTCTTTTTTCACAAAAATTCTTCGTGATGAATTTGAGCTTTTCCATAGAATATTTCCAAGAGATTCAAAAGACGCCTTACTGAATTGGTTTCAAGCACTAGCGGAACCATTGAATGACACATTAAGAAACAGCGTGTTGAGAGAAGCTTCAATCAGTTCATTATGTGAAGTGGCAACATTATTGGAGAAATATTACGAGTATGATGACGAAGAAGAAGAACTTGAAGCAAACTTGTCAACTTATGAAGACAATACACCAAAGTTCGATAACATAGATCTTGGTGAAGTTTTCCACCCTATATTACAAGATGTTCAATCAAGATTGGTGTTTAGAGCTCAAGGTTATGTTGATGAAAATATTGTTAAATATAGACCTACCGTGAAAGATTTCCAAATCGGCAACAGAAGGAAATCAGAGCCTCTTGGTGATTCTAATGACCCAGATGCTTCATTTGTTGCATCATCCACTAGTAAAAACATCATGCAAGACTCTTATAAACCATTAAGCAAGGGAATTGCGTTATTATCCAAGATTTACCAATTGGTTAGCTCTTCAGTTTTCGATGATATGGCACACAATATTGTTCATGACTGTATAATATCTTTGAAAAATGCATACAGGCTAGCAAAACCCAAAATTGGTACATTGGATTCAGAATTATTTTACTTGAAAAATCTGTTGTTATTAAGAGAGCAGATTCAAACTTTTGACATTGAATATGTTAGTAATGAAACATTTTTGGATTTTTCAGGTGTCGGAGAAATTATCAATAAGATCAGAAATGGATCTAGTGCTTTCAGTGAAGGCGGTGGATTTGTCGAATTGGTGAGAGATTCTGTGCCAAAAGTTGTCAATAATATGATTGATGCTCGAACTGAGTTACAAACAGAGTTGAGAAATGTTGTACATGAGTTTACGGAAGATTCAGTACAACAGATCATTGACCCAATAAGCAAAAATCCCGAATTTGCAGAACAGGCATCTTTGAAACTAAAGGATAACATTGAGTCATCGTTCCCAAGACTCAAGGGCGAGATCGAGTCATTTATCAGCGATAAACAAGTTGTTACATCGTTGATTGATGGTATTCAAGTGCGTATATTTAAATCTTTCCACCAAATTTTTTTTCGAACCAATACTAACCAGAACACACAATAGGAACTTCTTGTTCAAAATTATGAAAAATATTATAATTCAGTAAGCCCTCATATTTCTCAAGACATCATCGAAGTGGATACATTGATTGCCGTGATTGGTGAAGTTGTTGGAAGGATCTTTGAAGGCGAGGATGACGTACATGAAACTGGATCCCAAATTGAAGATCTAGACCTCAACGATGAGGATGATTTGAATGTATCTTCATGAGTGCACCAAGAACTCAAGTACGTCTTATTTCAATGTAGTTTGACATTGTAGCTTATTGTGCTTCTTCTTCATCCAATGGATTGTAGGTGTTTTGAGACAACAATCTATTCAACTCGGTCTTCACAAAATCGACTTTCCCTTGATCAATAAGAAGATGTGTTTCATCCAGTTCCTTTGGATTACAATTAGTATTGAGTGATTGGGAGATGTACAACGTTAAATACTAACCTGGATCACTATATCATGTTTGTTGGAATCAATCTTGACAATCAAGGCTCTGATGGAAGGATCACACTCGATGAGAACGCCTATCACTGTTAGTAAGCAGATCTCGATTGTGTGAGTTCATACTTCAAACATACCTTTGATAGCTCTAGGCATCTTTTGTTACCGTTAGTTATAGTATGGAAAGTTGCCTCTGTGTTCAGTCAAGTTCAAAAATTAGAGAAGCTTGAAATTTCGCGGGAAAAGTTTGAGATGATGGGCTTCCACAACTCATCGAACTTATATTCGACTTTAAGCCCACTGAGTAATGTAGATTTGTATTTTGCTACTGGCGATACAGCTTGTGAATGTGTTGGGGATTCTGTTCATTGAATAAAAATTACCATCAAATTACATAAATTCTCATGGACCAAACCCATTAGGAAATTCAGCCATGCTTTCCTCTGTGATAGGATAATTAGGCGTCTCAATATCCCAGAATAGTTCATTATAGCTGATTTTTTCAACATCGGTGTCCCAAATGTTGAAAAACATTGATTCATCAATGAAATTTGGTTCAGATCTACCACCGTCATTGTTGGCTGTTTCTCCAGATGTGGATGGATTTGAGAAACTGTGTAAAGGAACTGAAGCGTTTGTCTGTTCATCATCATGGGTATTGTCATTATCAACACCGACTGGCTCATTGGATCGGACAGCGTCTTTGTCTGTTCCACTGTTGAGGGAAAGCAAGAAAGTAGATGTGGTCTTCACTGGTTGATCTCCAATTTCACCCATAAAGTACATAACATTGGCAATGAATGTCAAGAGTTTCATGGCTCTCGAATAGACAAAATTGTTCCTCACAAAACTTGTATCATAACGATCATTGGAAATAGTTGTGACCATGTCTTTCATAACTTTATATGTTTTCTTTAATAAATATTTGTGATCTAGAAACACTTTGAATTTTTCAAACAAAGCATCGCTATCTCTATCAATCTCCTTATCTTCCAATTCATCAAGCGTGAAATCACCCTTTCCATCGTCATGATCCAGCAGTAAAGACTCATCAAACTTCAAGGAAGTTGCCCAATCCGGGTGTTGATCCAAAAGCCTTGCAGTATCAGCATCATCACATGGCACTAACTCATAAATCCTAGCAGCAATCAAAATACTAGTTCTTCTTATAACTATTCTTGAGTATATGAAGAACGCAAGAAATATTTCAATTCCAACCATTCTTTCAGAATCTGGTGAATCGAATAGTCTTTTAAAACATTTGTGTGATTCCACTGTACAATCCAATGTCAAGAAGGCATATTTCAATGCAAGAATTTTGTATCTGGATTGCTTTGTATGATTTTCCGGGTCAAATTGAGCAGATTTCCTTATACATACAGAGTATAACGTTATGATAATGCTGTACAACCAAAGAGTTCCATCAATGAGATGAATCTCAAGAAAGATTTCCGGTGGAGAAACCGTTGTCAGATCTAAATTTCTGAAAACATCAATTTGTGAGCTAACTTTTGTCAAATGTAAGTGACCAAGTATGTTGAACTCATAGATAAAGTCCATTTCTATGGCATCACAGGGATCTTGAAATGTGAATAACGACTCCAATTTTTGAAACCTTTCATAAAGTCTATAGATAATTGAAAGCGGTTGTGCAAAATATCCCAATGAGATATCGCTATACACATTCAACTGACCGTATTTGAATTTTGTTGGGAATCCAGCCTCAATAGAAACCCTCATATCCGTAACCAAGAATGAAAGATATAGATTTTTGATACTGAGTCTTGAAGCTTCTGGTAGTTTTGAGAATTTCTCATCGACATTTTGGTTTAACCCAACAGCATTGGCAAAAGAATAAAGCGCTCTTGTTATGAGTGCAACATCATAAAGATAAGTATCCTCATCATCGAGACCATTAGGGTAGAAGAACTCGACATATCTGATTTGTGTTAACGCCTGCACTAACTGCAACAAACCATATTCGCCTTCAGGGGAAGAGTAGGTGAAATTAACAGCACTAAAGATCATAAGTTTAGCGTACGCAAACAAAGATGTATGATTTTTCAGAGAGACAGGTTGATTTGTTGATGAATTTTCTGTCTTTTTGGGTAAAGTGTAATGTTGATGAATGATTGGATAAGTCAAAATGACTAAAATCAACGCCACTTTATGGAAGCATTCATGAACCACCGTTGGAGAAATAGGTTTCAGCACCATTTTCCCATTCGTAGTGACATTGAACAACTGATGGAAATCTTTGACAACTTGTTCTTCATTAACAGCCAAGAAACGGTTTGTATTGTTTAAGAAATAGTTATGAAATAGATATCTAACAACATTATAATCAGGTAAGAATTCCACAACGGTTCGAAGAAAATCGTGTAGGACCGATTCCTTGATAGGTTCCATACCTAAAGACATCTTGACAACTTGTTGCCTGATCCGCCCCAGGCTTGAGTCTTGTCCATCATTAAGTTTTTTCCTCTGTCTAGTAACACGACCGCGAGCTTGATTAGTAGACGTTGTTAGTTTGGAGTTGACCAATGCAATCAATGGTTCACTATGAAGAAGAGCCTCGAAACTCAACATTGAAGAATGGCCCAGCTGATCCCGATCACTTTCATCACAGCCAGGAAGCTTGTCTCTTCTGAGGAAATCAGCAGGAGCAGCATTAGGTACTGGCGTATCCACAAACGCTTTGAAATTTAGATGTCTTTTGGCGTATTCATCCTCAAATTGATTTTTGTAATGAAGGTGTTGTTGATATAGTTCCTTGTTTTGAGTTTTCAATTGTTCTAGATACTCTTTGGAGTTTCGTCCTCTATAAGCGCTTTTCTCAGATGGATAGATACACAGAGACTCTGGTAAGTTCAAGAAGGAACAACCAGAGCACATTGGTGTAGCTTGATCACATTTTTTCCTTCTGATTCGACAACCTGTGCACGGCATATAACCCGTCATGTTTGTGTATCAGCGAGTCGTCAACAACAAGAACAAGACGTGGTGTTCATAGAGGAAAGAAGTGGGAAGGCCTTTATATTTGGTGAAGTTTAAGAAGTGTTGTGGTTGATGGAAATGCTTTGACTAGTTAGAAGCTGGTTGATGTATTGATGTGCTTTTTATTGCAAAGGGAAGTTGATCATCATTTTCAGCAACTTTCTGAAACTAGCACGAACTTGGGTTCCAACTATAGGCACTGGATACTGGACACTTTAAAAGTCAAAGGATAAGTCGACAGTATGTGAATAAATCAAAGAGCGAACAGTGATGTCTCGACGATTTAGATTCAAGTCCAACGCCTTACATGCCAACGGGACAAAAAGGGCTCCAATGGGCCACTCAAAAGTTGAAATTGTTGTGGGTACGCCAAACCATTTGCTGTCAATCTCGAGAATGTGTCTTTAGCTGTTGACTATCTGTTCGATCAACTACAGGTGTGAAAGTCTGAGAAGATCTGATCTTTTGTGACGTTTAAACGATGTATATGGCGACTCGTGCTTCACGATTAGTGCCATATCGGTCTTTGAAGTATCAATCCATGTATAGTCTTCTCTATCAAGCTGTTGCAATATTACATCAGTTATTCCCTAGACATTCCACATCATAAATCTTGCATAAGAATTGGTGTACTTCAGTCTTCACCAGTAAGTATCCAAACTATTGCCCACAGGCCAATGAGCCTAACATATTACGAGCCCATATATGACTAGCAGTATGCCTCTCAACATTAACAACCCACAATCCAGAATGAAGTTCATTGACATGATGATTTCAACTCTCGCACCCATTCGTTAGGGTTAAACGGGTATCACTGAGAAGGAACTTGATTGTGACTCCTGACTCCTGACTCCCCGATGCAGGCGTTGGATAAGGTCTTAGATACCAGTCAGTTATGCAAGCCAACGAGCCAACCACAAACCATATCTATGATCAAGTAGCCATATACCCACACACTATAGATTAATTACTAATAGAGCATTTCATACATTTATAATCTGTCCACCAGCTCTCAAATCCATGGCTAGCTAAACATGTTGATGCATTGGAATTCGGCATTCGCTTGTAGATATAAAGAAGCGAGAAAGCAATCCCTTGAGCTGACTCTCAGTAATGGTGATTATATCCATAGCCATTGGGTAGAATACTACATCGAGTGGATCTACTTGAAGACAAGAATCGTTGATGATTTTGTGATTTCTGACTGTTAGCCTCGACTGTTTTTGGTAGCGATAACCGTTACCAACGAAATTGAAGGAATCCGATCAGCAACTGAGCTGTGAAGCATCGGTTGTCTATAACTCACAATCAAATATCCTAGTATACTACATTATTAAACAATACTCGCTTACTCGACCATAATCTCTGTAGTCAAAGCCCTTGTCCATCTTTTTGCGATTCAAAAGTGTTGAACTTCGCAATTGCAACATTGCAACTCCTAAACACCCATAATCCCCCAAAAATACAGCCAAACAACCCAGTAAAAAGCTCAATCAACAAGCCAAAGACAGCTGGAGCACACGGCACACACACCACATAACGAACCCACCTCTCTCAGCCATCAACACACTCCAATCCCTCCGTCCAGTTAAAGCAGCTCCCCGTAGTTAATCCTGACACGCGTCGTTGACAGAGGCCCACTGTTTCCCACCTTTAAATTTTTTACCGGTTGGAAAATAGGCGGATTGGATGGCTCCGTTGTAATTGTCATCTTTATATACTTTTGATTCCCAGCTCAACAATTACGTCCAACTTTGGCTGTTTTGCACTGTTAACTAGAGAGCAAAGACTTCACTTCAAAGGCACATACTCAATTGAACCGTATCGTCAAGATCAACCACTTCAATTGAACTATAAGCTACTCGTTTAGTCTATCTTGTCCTCATCCCCAAAGCAATCAAGTTGTTTCAAAGGGTATCCGGTTTCGCCATCGTCAAAAAACTATCACTAGTCATCATATATCACAATGCCTCAAGTTGAATTCAAGGAAAACACAGCTGTCACTGTTTTCGGTGCTTCTGGTGATTTAGCTAAAAAGAAGACTTTCCCAGCTCTTTTTGGTCTTTTCAGAGAAGGTTATCTATCTGATTCAACAAAAATTTATGGGTTTGCTAGATCAAAATTATCCACTGAAGAATTAAAAGAACGTATCAAACCTTTCTTAAAAGCTTCCACTGATGAAGCTAAGGCTAAAATTGATCCTTTCTTAAACTTGGTTGAATATATTGCTGGTCCGTATGATTCCCCAGAAGGATTCCAAGAATTGAATACCGCTATTGAAAAATTCGAATCAGAAAGAAAAGTTGAAGAACCACATCGTTTATTCTATTTAGCCCTACCACCTTCTGTTTTCATTGATGTTGGTAAACAAATCAAAGAACATGTCTATTCCAAAACAGGTATCACCAGAATCATTGTGGAAAAACCATTTGGTCATGATTTGGAATCTTCCACTGAATTACAAAAACAATTGGCCCCATTATTCACCGAAGAGGAATTGTACAGAATTGATCATTATTTAGGTAAAGAATTGGTTAAAAATCTATTGGTTCTAAGATTTGGTAACGAAATCTTGAACGCTTCATGGAATAAGGATCATATCAAATCTATTCAAGTTTCTTTCAAAGAACCATTCGGTACCGAAGGTAGAGGTGGTTATTTCGATAACATTGGTATCATCAGAGACGTTATGCAAAACCATTTATTACAAGTGTTGACTCTTTTAACAATGGAACGTCCAGTTTCTTTTGATCCAGAAGCTGTTCGTGATGAAAAAGTTAAAGTATTGAAGGCTTTCGATGAAATTGATATAAACGATATCATTGTTGGTCAATATGATAAATCCGAAGATGGTTCCAAACCAGCCTATACCGATGATGAAACCGTTCAAAAAGGTTCAAAAGCCGTAACATATGCCGCTTTACCTTTCAAAATCAGCAATGAAAGATGGGAAGGTGTCCCAATTGTCTTGAGAGCTGGTAAGGCCCTAAACGACGGTAAAGTTGAAGTCCGTGTTCAATACAAACCAGTCGCTTCAGGTATGTTTGATTCCATTCCTCCAAACGAATTGGTTATCAGAATCCAACCAGATGAAGCCGTATACGTCAAATTAAACGCTAAAGAACCAGGGTTATCCACATCCACTTCATTAACCGATTTGGATCTAACCTATAAGAAGAGATATGCATCTTTCTGGATCCCAGAAGCTTACGAATCGTTGATCAGAGATGCCCTACATGGTGATCATTCGAATTTCGTCAGAGATGATGAATTGGAAGTCAGTTGGAGATTATTCACTCCATTGGTGAATTATTTGGAAAGTGCAAAAGGTCCAGTCCCAACTAAATATCCTTATGGTTCAAGAGGTCCAAAAGAATTGCACGAATTCTTGGCAAATCATGGATATATCTTCACCCAGCAAGGGAATTATCAATGGCCAATCACTAGACCTCAATTATAATTGTATTGCAAAAAGAGCTGGTCTGGTATGAACTCTCTCGGGGAATTGAAGAGAGTGTGAAAGATATTACAAATCGAGATGAATATGCGTTGTTGTTAATTGTTGAATTGGTTTTCTAGATATAAATAAGAAAAAAATATTGATATTTTTTTTTTCATGAACTACAGTTGTAGACTAACCCCAAACCTTTTTAAACTATATTTATGCTTATATATATATATATTATAAATTTCCCTAAATGTCTTCCCAACATTGCCTAACGAATTTCCCCATATTTACACTCTTCTTATTTTGTCCAACAACCCAAGGATGTGACAACATTTGTCTTGGACTTGGTCTCTCTAGTGAATTTTTCCTTAATGAATAATCAATAAATGATCTAAATGCACTACTCCAAACAATCCCCACTTCATCTTCTAATTTTGGTGTGAATGTCATAATTAATGTCAATACTTCAATTGGTGAAACATCATTAATATCACCTCCTCCATCCATTTCAAATGGGAATTGGCCCTTGGCAACTTCTAATAATGTTAACCCCAATGACCAAATATCACTAGTCACAGAATATGGATGTCCTTGAATACGTTCAGGTGCCATGTAATAACTTGTACCTGTAAATGTAGTTGCTAAAGAATTCACAACAACTCCACTAACACCAAAATCACAAAGTTTTATATTCCCATCTTCATCTAAAAGAATATTTTGTGGCTTAATATCTCTATGAATTATACGATGTTCATGTAAATATGAAAGACCTTTCAATACACTATCGGCAATTTTCCCTAAAACTTTTTCACCTATTCTTCCCCCACGATCTCTAACTTTTTTATAAATCGAATCTAATGATCTTCCTCCCATATATTCCATAGCGATGCATATCGATGCACTCTCTTCTTTTAGAAACATACCATAATATTTAACAATAAATGGACTTTTACAACTCTTGTTGAATTGTAATTCTCTCAAGATTTGCTTTTGAGTCTCAGGGTTTGGATCAGTTATGATGGTTTTCAATGCAAAAATTGTATTACCAGCTTGTAATTTGCATCGACTAACACTACCCCCAGCACCTTCACCCAAAACACCCAATTCAATGATTTCATTACGCTTGCTAGCAATCTTCCAACCTTCTTCATCAAGATCATTGACATCTTTCCCAAAAGTGCAATATTCATGTAATTCACCACCTCTTGTTAATGTTCCCTCTCCTGAATTGCCATGATTCCCATTATTCAAATTGCTATTCTCATTAGTGTTACTCCTACTACGATTTTTATGGTCTGTAATAGTGGCATCTGAAACATGACGAATAGAATGTGTTGAAGTTGAATCAATCTCTGCCATTATATCGGCACTGAAAACACCATTACTAGCTTCTGAAGTTGTTGTTGAAGGTGTTGGAGAATGAGAATCAGAAATATCCATTGTAGACAGTTTATTCGTTGTGGATAATAATGACGATGCTGAAGACGAGTTGGTTTGATCCAATGGATTCAAATTGTTATTCGGTTGTCTTGGATCATTAGTTGTGTCTATACTAAGCTTTGGAGGGGTGTTTATGGTCAATGTGGGTAGTTTGAACCTTGGTGCTTTGGCACTCTTGTTAACACCAGGAGGTCTCAGTAACGGTGGTGCAGACATTTTCAAACTGATTGAGCTATATTGTATCTTGTTGATCTAATTATTTCAAACAAAAACTAGTGTATGATGTTGTAAACACCAGTCCTTGTATAACCCCTTTCTTTAGTTTAAACGAGACAAATACAATGGGTTATTTGACCACAATCCTTGATTAAAGTATACTTTAGCAAAAAAGATCAAATCAAAAGCTAAGCAGACTAAAAATTTGGAACCCTATACCTAAAACTCACGCGTGATGTATATGCTCAAGCAATGGCTATAGTGAAACTGGGCGGTATCTCTGCAAGCGGGTCTTTTGAGTGGTATAAAGCTAGCGATTGTCTTCTGTATGTTCCAGGGTGAATTGCAATGCTGTATTAGATCAAAATCGAGTAGTCTATCTATTCTTGTTGATTCTGTTTCCACTTGATAAAATATGAATCCATTTTTTATTGTTTGGAAATTTCATTCCAAAATTCTTGTTTTGAACCTTTTCTTCGCGAAATGATTTGATTGACAATGTGCACTACGCTTAAAGATTAATTGGTATTAGTTGATAGTTCAGTAATAGAAGCGATGTTATACCCTTGATGCCGTAGAACTGATAGTTAACACCAATGCAAGACATACTATTAATTGAAATTGTTGCTGTTGCCATTTCTTAAATTTATAGACACTACAGCAGGGTCCCAAAGAGCTTGGTCACTTTACTTCTAATACATTCTAAACATCTTTGATTTCCACTAGGAACAACGTGAACTCTGAATACTCCTCTAAATGATACACTTCCTCATCGCGATTATCAATAAGCTGCTTCAAAGTTCATACCATACCACATATCTTTTGTATACCCCCTACGGATCATTTCCTGTAATGTTACGCTCGATGCCTTAAATCAAATCATGGTCCCAGCGACAAACCTGCTTGAGAGTTTACGTCACTAAAACAACTGTTTACATTGGTCAGCACTACATGTAACTTTACAATATGTACTTTGAATTTACTGTCTGAAGTTATTTTGACTATATATCATACGATTTAATCATCAATAAGATCTTCTTCTGGTTCTGGATCGTCTTCTGGTGCTTCGTCCAAATCTGGTACATCTTTCTTAGCTTTGGAAACACCTGTTGAAAGACCTGGTTTGAAAATTGACATTGGATGTGTTGTGGAATTATATTTCCTAGTGAATTTTGATTTTGTTGCAGTGGCGATTTTCTTTAATTTTGTCTGTGTAACATCTTCACCAATTGGGAATTCCAATAAGAAATCCCAATCTGTTTTACTAAGATAGTAATGATCCAAAATTTCAATAACTTCTGGGATACCATCTGCACCACTAGAGATCAAAGGATCTAATAATCTTTTCGCCAACACTGGGATATATTCTAACCTAAATTCAACTTGATCCGTAGAGGTACGTAATCTTGAACGATATTGTAATTCTGTCAATAATCTGGAATATTTACCAGCTTTAGAATTTTGTCCCAACCATGCAGTGAAATTTATACGACCAGTTACCTGACCTGCAACAAATGATGCTGGTCTAACTGTTGACATGATGGCATGTAATGGCATTAAACTCCATTGTTGTTCTGCACTATGAATTTTACGATCAATCAAATCACCTTGTGATAACGATTCAGCAGCATTTGCAACCAATTCTAAATGTTTTAATTTGGTATTCCCATTTACCGGTCTGGAATTTAAATAATTTTCTTGTAACATTAAAGGAACAAATTGATGATCATCAAAATACATCTCCATTTTTTTATAAAGCGGGACTTGTGAATTTTTGGAATAATTTGCACCACTTAACAAACGAGGTATTATATCAAATGGTTTTAACGCAATGTTTTTCTTCCACGCTTCAGTTATATCTTTTGAATTATCAGTGCTAATACTTTTCTGTGTAGTGGAAACAGTAGCCAATAAATTAATGATTTGTCTAATATCATTACTGGTTGCCTGTACTAATTGATCAATAATATTCGGGTCTAATTTGATTTTTTCTCGAAGTGCAATTGTCATCAATCTTGATTTCATTTCTCTAGCTTGAGGTCTTCTAAATGGAATGTCCAATGTAACTCTATCAAAAGGTCTCATCTTTGGTAATGATTTATCATTACAAATCAATATTATTGGAGCTTGAGTAGTACGACAAAATGTTGCCAATTGACCAACACCACCTCTATCACCACCGGACATACCATCAACTTCATCCATGATTATACAAAATTTGGACCCATTATTTGATTTATTAGATTCTGGTTGGAAAAATCCCATGACTGATGTATTATTCAAGACATTCCCAATACCGCTGTTTAATAAACCTTTACTACGCACATCAGATGCATTTTTCTCTAAAACATCATAGCCCAAAGATTTGGCAACAAGATGTGCAGCTGTTGTTTTCCCAATACCAGGTGGACCATGAATCAACACTGCCCTTTCAGTTTCACCCTTTTCAGGTTTTCTATTACCGTATTTCGATGGCCATTGTTCTAACCAAGTTTGTAATCTTTGGACAGAACTCTTATTACCACAAATTTGAGATATATTTGTTGGAGCGTATCTCACAGTCCATAGTTTTTCAGAATCGCTCTTCAATTTTGATGAATTTGCGAAATTTCCTGAGCTTTGTGCCTTCTTTACAGCAGCTTCTCTTTTCTTTGCTAAGGCCTCTTCTTCTTCTTGGATCCTCAATGATTCTTCTTGTGCTTTCCTTTCCTCTTCTTCTCTCTTGGCTCTGGCTTTTTCAGCCTCAGCACCCCCACCACCTTCTTCAGGCATTCCTTTAATCAATTGGATGAACCCTTCCTCGGTGATGGCTTTGATCTTCAGCGACTTGATTTTTCTTACTTTACTAGGACCAGCTTCTTCACCTAGAACGACAACAGTAGTTTTGGAAGAGATGGATTTAGTAACTTTAGCACCATATTTCTTTGCAAGATTTTCAGCGTCATCTCTTGGGATATTTGGTAAAACACCAGTGAAAACCATCGTCAAACCTGTCAAACAATTTGGCGCACCTTCTGGGATTTCAAAATCGCCGGTCTGGACAGGGAGTTCAGATTGACGAGCTTTGAATGCTTGATAGTTGAAACCTTCACCAGTAGGTATATCCTCTGGAAGTTCCGCATCGTCGATTTTGGAAAGAACGTCAAGTGCTGTAACATCACCACCACTGGAACTAGAGGATTTGGCGGACGTTGTTTTCTTCTTGGGACTTGCTTTTGAAGCAGCAGGTTTTGGTTTAGGTTTAGGCGCTAGTTTCTCTTCCTTTGGTTCTTCAATTGTGGTGGTTGTTCTTGTGGATGGTCTCTCTCTTGGTTCTGATTCGAGATCATCTAGCTCCTCCATCACGAAATCGTCTTCATCATCATCCAGATCTATGAAATCATCAGCGTCAACAACGAAATCGTCGTCTTGTTTTGATTTTTTAGATTTTGGAACGTCTTCATTTGTGCCTTTGTCGTTCTTTGAAGAAGTCTTTGTAGCTGGTTTTGTTTCTTCCTTTTTGGCCTTCTTTGGCTGTGCTACCTCCACAACACCATCGTCTTCGTCTTCGTCTTCGTCATCAGAAATTGCAATTGCCCTGGTTCTTTTCGCTGGGGTCTGTTTGGGAGCAGCTGCTGGTTTCTAAGGGTTTGTGATTAGTATATAACTCAGCACTTCATTCACCATTGGAGACTAAACTTACCTTTGGAGCAGCGGCACCTTTGGCAGCACCTTTGGCAGAGCCCTTCTTAGCGTTCCCGAAGAAGTCTCTGATATCAACCATCTTGTTCTCTCCAACTGACCACCAATCTCTTCTGTTGTACGCGTTGAACGAATCCAAATTGCGCGCTTCTTTGAAAATTGATGGTTTTAGTTCGCGATCTTTTCTCAAGGAAAACAAATCTCAAAGAAGAGACGAAAAGAAGAGGTCAAGTTGAAGCTGAGTACTGAAGTGAGCTTTGTCATAATGGGCAAGAAGAATAACAAGAAGAAGAGCAGCGGTGGAGGGAACTCGCAGGCTCAAGCCACTGAAAGCAAGCCAGAAATAACGGGAAACATCGTGGCAGAAACCAAATTGGAAGATGAACAGATCGACACAGCAGAGGATGATGTGTCAAATGGTCAAGAATCAGAACCCCCAGTCGAGTTAGAAACTAAAGACACAGAGGCTCAAGCAGACGAAGAGGGAATCCAAACTGTGAATGGGAAATCACAGAAAGCGGAAGATCTGGCGAAAATTAAGGAATTAGAAGACAAGATACAACAACTAACCTTACAACTGTCCCAATCAGAAGAATCATCAGAAGAACCGAAAACCACACAAGACTCTGATGATGAATCTAAAACCAGGACAATAGAAGAGTTGAAAACCAAGCTAGTTGAGACAGAGCGTGAAAAGGCAAATGTCCAGTCCCAATATGAAGCGTTGTTGAGTAGGCTGGGCTCCATGAAATCAGTCTTCAGTAAAATGAAAGAAGCACAATCAGAGCTAGAACAAACACAAGATCAACTATCTGAATATGAAAAGCAAAACTTGACTTTGAAGCAAAAATGCGAATCTTTACAACATGATAAAACCGATCTTGAGAAAAGTTTAAAATTGTTGAAAGAGGAGAGTAATGATTTGAATTCAGAATGTGATAGGTTGAGTCAAGATCTTTCAAATCTTCGCAAAGAATACGAAGAGAAAGAAGCTGAATGGCTTAGTGAGAAGGGTGATATGGGGTCTATTCATACTAGGTATACTCATGAAATCGATACGTTGAAACAAAGTAATGAAGAATATTTGATAACTCTTGAAAATGACAAGTTGATCAACTCATCGTTGAATAACGAGATCACAGATCTAACTGATAAAGTCAGTGACCTAACAGCAACAATTGAACAACTAGAGCAAACGGTTTCCTCGAAGGATCTCACAATTGCCCAATTGAAGAAAGAATTGATTGATTCTAATGAAAACTCACAAATCGACATAGAAAATCAAACATCTGCATATAAACAACTACAAGACCAACTAACCCAAGCACAACAATCCGTCACAACATTGAAAGAGGAAAACGAGAAACTTTCAACAGATTCCAACAAAGTTGTCAAACTTGAACAAGAGTTGAAAGAGAAACAATTACAAATTGGGAAACTTCGTCATGAAGCTGTGATACTAAACGAGCATTTAACCAAAGCGCTCCAATTGATCAAGAGAAACAGCAGTTCAGAAACCGTTGATAGAGAATTGATCACAAATCTTTTGATATCTTTTTTACAAATTCCTAGAGGAGATACCAAAAAATTTGAAGTTTTACAACTAATTTCAAATTTTTTGAATTGGGATGAAGATAAAAGGGTCCAAGCTGGATTAATACAAGGTAATTCCAGTGCTAAGAGATCGTCGAGAGAAAGTTTCGTTTCACTATGGACGGAGTACTTGGAGAAGGAGAGCTCGAGTAAGAACAGGGGATAGTAATTTGAAGTGTATGGGTTTGGATCATATTGTAGTACAAGTCGCTTTACCAAAAATCTTTCCATTTTCCGAATGTTGAAAAAAAAAGGATTCGGAAAAATGAAGTGGAAGAATACCAGAGACTGTCACTACAACAGATTTAACCACCAGCCATGTTTTCCAGAGTGTTGAGACCTTCCAGGGTGCAGTTGCAACAGTTTGTCAGATACCAGTCATCTTCTCCATACCAAGATGCCCTAGCTCTGTTGAAGACGGATTTGAAGAAAGCCATGTTGGCCAAAGATACAATCAAGTGAGTAAAAAACATAGAGGCTAGGCAGAGTTCATTTGTTAACGACATGATGATAGGAAAGATACGATCAGAGGATTGATGAGTGGGATCAAGAATAAGGAGATTGACACGAAACCAAACAAACATAACGAGTTCTTGTTGTTCGAGTTGTATAAGAAGTTCATCAATCAAAGAAACGATTCCATTGAAGAGTACAAAACACACAAAAGAGACGATCTAGTGGAAAAGGAGATGAAAGAGATTGAAATCATCCAGGGTTACTTAGCGCAACTACCAGTGGCAACTCAAGAATTCATCGACGATAAAGTCACAACGTTGATTAATGAGCTAAAACAAAAAGGACAACCTACCATTGGTGACATTATGAAGAGTGTTGATTGGAAAGCTGTCGAACAGGAGTGGAGAGCCTCGGAGACCTCTGTGAGAGCTGCCATTGCAAAGATCCACAAGGCTCTGTCGAGTAAATAAATAGTAAATAAACAGCGTCCTGTATATAGATATTCTCCATACTTCATTTTCCAACTAAATCAAGATCTTCGGCGTAATCTGAAAATTTCCAAATTAAGAAATTTAAAATGTGGAATTTTTTCATGTCGAGCCATAATGCTATACACAATCCAATACCATTTGATCTCCCGTAAACAGACTCGAGCAGAACCATTATAACCAGTACAAGTGCATAAGCATCATCTACCAATCGCTTCCATTCAAGTTCATTGTCATTCAACGCTTTTCCAGTTTTGCCTCACGGGATTCCAAAGCTAAAAATCAAAACAAATAAAAGATTAAGGTACGCATTTATACCTTCCAAAGACCTAAAGAGACCGAACACCGTTTGAATAAATAGATTAGCCATGAGAGGTATGTCATTGTTCCCGTTTGTCGTGATACAATACTAACAAACAACAGACTACAAGATTGTTGTTCTTGGTGCTGGTGGTGTTGGTAAATCTTCCCTCACTGTTCAATTTGTCCAGGGAGTTTATATTGATAGTTATGATCCAACGATTGAAGATTCGTATCGTAAACAGATCGAAGTCGATGGACGTGCTTGTGATTTGGAGATCTTGGACACAGCAGGAGTTGCCCAATTCACCGCGATGAGAGAACTATACATCAAATCAGGACGTGGGTTTTTATTGGTCTATAGTGTTAATGATGAAAGTTCCTTACAAGAGTTGTTGGCATTAAGAGAACAAGTGTTGAGAATCAAAGATTCAACAAACGTTCCAATGGTGCTAATTGGGAACAAATGCGATTTGGCAGAAGAGCGTGTCTTGCAACCAGCAGATGGGATCAAGATTAGTGAAAATTGGGGACGTGTTCCATTTTATGAAACTTCAGCAATGCACAAGACAAACGTTGATGAATCTTTTATTGATGTTGTTAGACAAATCATGAGGAATGAATCCTTGGAAAATCAAGCAAAAGAAGAATCTTCAATAGTCCCGAATACGCAACAACAAGAACAACAACAGCAACAGCAACAGCAACAACAACAAACCACTAATAATCAACAAATAAATCAAATACAAACAGGTTCGAATAAACAAAAAGTCTCTCCAAAACCTTTGGGGAAAGTAAACACTGGTGGGAATTCATCCCAACCAAAACCTAAAAAGAAGAAGAAAAAATCAAGTTGTACAATCTTATAACCCCAATTTTTTTTTATAATCATAATTTAATCTCTACAATTTTGTTTAATCTAATCATTCGGACGCTTTCAAATTCAGTTAAACACACGTATTTCAGTTTTTTCTTCTTCTTCTCCCCTTCTTATCCTTCTCATCTCCTACATGTCTTTCATTCTCAGGCTTCCAACTCCCTTCAAACATATGTCTCACATAGGCGGACGGATGTGTGATGGCTTTGGACCCCATATGACCCACGCCTGGTGAGAATCCTGTGATTGGTAGGACAAGCACGTCATCCACGACGATTGGATCTGTGGTTAGTGTGAAGAATTTCCAATCGATTCCGGATTGATGGATTTGGAGATCTTTGTTGTATTCGTTTGTTGGAGTCTTGTTGATTATGGGGATTTGGGGATCTAGTGTTAATATCTCATTTAAATATTTGAAAACTTCATCGGTGAAAATTCCTGGACCTGTCCAATTCATAATATCATCACCGGCATCTTTCCCCTTGATCTTGTTCAGTTCACCTTGCTTCTCCTTCATCAATGTAATTTCCGTTATCTTGGCAATTAACTCTCCCAACATTGGATGTCCTTGCTTTGACTGGATAGTCCATTGACAAAATTGTAACCGTCTA
This sequence comes from Hansenula sydowiorum, assembly GCA_030574735.1. Lineage (NCBI taxonomy): Eukaryota > Fungi > Ascomycota > Saccharomycetes > Phaffomycetales > Wickerhamomycetaceae > Hansenula > Hansenula sydowiorum. The sequence goes on from JAJMFN010000331.1 coordinate 27,122, forward strand.
GCATAATAATCATTCCAATCAGGACGGTCCGGGTCTGCCTCGATCCCAATGACAACCCCTGCATTGTTTTGCTCATCGAATATCGTACGATTAGACGAGACCCATTGTTTAATAGGTTTTAAACTAACAGTATCGATATCTGCATAAACACCACCACGGGCAAATAAGATCAAATATCTGAAAAAATCAGCCTTCAATATGGTTTTAGGTAGGATGTTATAGGCGTGTTTCACCTGTGGAACGGTCTGGTATAAATGATTGATCAGTTCATGTGCAGCGTCATCCGGGATAACATTATACAAGAACTCTGGATTTTTTTCATCCCATTGTTTGGTATATTTCCTAAATGTTGATTTAAATTCAGGCGAAGTTAATGGATATTTCCAAGTTTGCCATATGATCTTGGGGAACGGTTGCTTTGGGTCGTATGGGAATTGGAAATGTAGTTGTTCTCTCAGTGTGGCATTGTCTTCCAATGAGTTTGGTAATGGTTGTTTAGAAATACTGAATAGTGAATCTTTCCCTGTTGTTGTTGTTGGTGTTGTAGGTTTTTGCAATAGTTTTTTTATGAAGTTGTTGTTTTGTGAGGAGATTTGATAAATTGATGAATAGAACTGATAAATGATTGTTATTAGAAAGATCGAATATAAGCATAGTTTGACCACTTTGTTTTGATTGATCAATTTGACCATTTTTTTAAATTCATTCATCGTGAACAAGGGTCTTGATGATCTTGCCGTGATTTCAGCACAAGCAAATAAATATCTTTCAGCACACTCCTCCCGCAACAGATCTGATACCGTACCAGCGATATATGTAGATATACCTAAACCCTTTGATAAAGATTTTGATCTCAATGAAAAATCCAGAACTCTGAACAAGTTTCCAATTTCAAATTGTTAAATTTCAGATCTTTTTTTAACAGCCGAGTTTCGTTTCTCGAGAAAAGGGCCCAGCCAAAAAAAACATATCGCGTTCCTGCATCAAATCTACAATCAAGACTCGAATCTATACTCTTTATCATTACTTTTAAACACAAAACACCAACATGAACCAGTAGAACTATATGACAATTGTTTGAATATGTATTCTCATTCCTTAAACTATGCCTAGTATTGATGTGTATGAATCTCCTTTCTATGCTCCACTTTAATCATAGGTCTATACTCTGGTTTCCACATCTGAGCCCTGACCCATTCCACACACCCATCGAAATCTCTTGGGACTTTAACATACTCGTCTTTACCAGGTTGCACTTCATCCTCGATCTTGGCATTACCTTCTTTCAAAGCTTGCAAGATAACCGAGGCAGCCACTTTGGCAGAGGTATCATTGATAACTTCCAAAGGTGGTAATAACCCAGCTTTAGGATCTTTGGATAATGGTGATAACGCAGCTAGTTGATCCACAGCTGCAGAGATCATTGTGTCGGAGATGATTTTGGCACGGGAAAGAACAGATCCAAGACCAATCCCTGGGAAGGCGAAACAGTTGTTGTTTTCTGAAATCACATACCCATCAACAGGCTTGAAAGGAGATCCTGTAGCCACTAGAGCATCGTTGTTTGTCCATTCCATGATATCCACTGGGAAGGCCTCGTGTAATCTTGTTGGGTTTGATAATGGGAAAACAATAGGTCTCTTGTTATGTTTATACATTTCTTGAATCACTTGCTTTGTGAAAGCACCCGCTTGTGTCGAACAACCAATCAGACAAGTTGGTTTAATTTGTGAAACAACATTGTGTAATGATTTGGTATCAATTCCTGACCATTCATTTGCCGGATCTGAATAAGAATGTTGATCAGCAGTTGATGAATCGGCCATATTATCCAAAATTAATCCACGAACATCCATCAAATGGATCTTGGATTTAGCTTGCTCCACAGTTAACCCCTTTGTAACCATATGGTTTGTGATTTGATCAGCAATACCTAACCCAGCGGACCCAGCACCATAAATGACAATTTGAGAATCCAACAAATCTCTATCGGTATGTTTTAGAGCAGCGGATAACGAGGCCATGACAACGGCACCTGTCCCCTGGATATCATCGTTGAAACAAGCCAATTGATTTCTATATCTTTGTAATAATGGACGACCCGTTGTGACACCGAAATCTTCAAAATGTAAAGTTGCCGATGGGAATCTTTTTTTCAACACTTGAATGAATTTATCCACAAATGCATCATATTCTTCACCTCTAATTCTTGGGAATCTATTCCCCATGTACAATTCATCAGATGCCAATTTCTTGTTATTTGTCCCCACATCAAGACAAACAGGAATAACACGACCTGGGTGAACACCACCACATAAAGTTTGTAAAGCCAATTTAGAAATTGCAATTCTTACACCACCAACACCTTGATCACCAATCCCCAAGATTCCCTCACCATCACTAACAACGATGTAATCGACATCTTTATCCTCACCAAAATTTGCCAAACGACGTTCGATAGAATCAGGATCTTTAATATCAAGGAAACAACCTTCAGGTTTTCTAAAACGATGAGAATAAGCAGCGATTGCATCACCTTCAGTTGGGGTATAAATGATTGGAACCAATTCTCTGATATGTCTTCTAACCAATTCATAAAACAAAACTTTATTTTGAATTCTCATTGATGTACAAAAATCATTTTTAGCCAATGGAGTTTTCAAATACGATAATTGTTTATAAGCTCTTTCAACTTGTTCATCTAATGTATTCACTTGAGCTGGTAATAAACCTTCTAGTCCAAAAGCAGCACGTTCCTCCAAAGTGAATGCAGAACCTTTGTTAAACAGTGGAGAGTTCAACAGTTGGAATCCATTTAAAGAACATTCAATTGGTCCTTCCACTGTTAATCTTGTGAATTTTGGAGTGTTGAATTGAGCTTTTGCAGCTTCACCTATTGGCTTTTTGATCGAACTGGCAGTTCCATCATGGTGACCCAATGTGTTATCCAGAGTTGCAGTGGCTTGTTTCTTGGCAGTTGGTGTAGTGTATTGTCTAGTCATTTTAGACAATAGCCTTGGTTGTGGTTTTCTTAATGAGCTCAACATTTCGACTTTGTAGACATAGGATACTTATATGTGTCTATGTGATAGGAGATAATAGGAGCCTCAATGGAAGATGTAGGAAGGGGAAAGGTATAGAGAAGTATATGATTAAAATTTTTCTTCTTGATGAGTTCATTTATATGAAATGAGTTGAATTAAAATAAGTTAAAATACGCATAATAAATAGAATCAGTGTGTATATACCGACACTGTTTTATCCGATTTCCCATCAAATTTTCATGAGAAGATTCAAGCGATTTTTAATGGGTGTTTGATTATGTAAGTGGTGGTAGTACAATAGGGAGTTGCGGATGTCGTATAATACCTTGTGACTATAATACTGTGTACGATCTACCTATAACCAACTATAACTATACTGTACTATAGCTATACAATAACTCTACTATAACCAATATAATACTATAACCATAACTATAACTATACTATAATACGGAACATTCCGGGCCCAAAACAGAAGTGTTTGACGACGAGATTTCGTTCCCCTCTGCGAGATCTGGCGACGCGTGCTTTGCCGAGAGTCGGAGCACCCAACAGCGGACACAATAAGAGGAGTACGGTGTTGCTACACCTCGGAAAAACCATCTCCTCTATTGGCTTATCTGCTATCGTAACCACCACAGATGCCGTTGGCCTTGAGCGGCTACAATTTAACGCCCGGGTTCGCAATGTACAACACCATATGGCTACCATAGGTTTGTGTATTTGTATTTGTGTCTTATTGGTTATGCATATAGTTGAGAGTTTTTCGATGTGAGAATATTTTCCGGTTGTTATAGTGGCTTTACTATTAGGATTAACAGGATAATTAAGATCGTGTAGATTTACCACATTGAGCTGAGCATTCGGGTAGATGGATGGTTTGAACTAAACAATAGATGGCCATAAATATTTAAGAAGATGGACTTGATGTATAGTAATCGTGCATTGTTGTTCATTGAAAGTTACTTCAAATCGAATGCGATCAGATTGACAATCCAACGGCTTGAAAGGTGATTTGTGTCAATTTTTAGACGGCAAAGTACAGAATTGTGAGATACTTGATCTTTCAATACACATCTTATTACACCCTCTAAATTGGATTCTTTGGGTTATTTAAATAAGTATTTCAACATTAGTAACTCTTAATACAATGGTATATAGAGATACAACGCGAAAGTATAGGTAAGTCATCAACACCAATAACTGAATATAATAAAAGTGGAAACCGCTGGATCAAGTTGGCTTTTAGCCTGATGGACGTTAACAGATTCACGAAAATTCATTAGTATATGTATATATTCTGTTTTAATGCAGAAGCGGTGTTAGGACTATATCGTCATCTTTTCTCCACCATATGTCTGCTTCACTGAAAGTATCTTTGAATTTTTCAATTGACGGATTTCTTCATATGAAGTTTGCACATCATCAATTAATTATGGGAACCGTATCAATGAGGCGGGTTTGAGAAAAATAGGGATATATAAAGAGGTTTAATTGCTAAAAAACACAAAAGTCCAATGTACAGAAAAGCACAATGCTTTCGAAATAGATATGGAAGGTGTGATGATTACCATATGTGTGTTTTCAAAACTCACAGACCATGGTCAGTACTAAATAGAAAACAAATTTCGAAAAGATTTCAATACTCTAGGCATGGCCGGTTGAATTGATCTAAAGTCGATATATTCATGTATTTTACTCTTCGATGTCTTTAGACAGCAACTTAATCTTGTTTCAACATATTGAGTAAGCTGACTCCTTAATCCCACCGTTGAACCGTAAGCTATACATAATTCGCGATCTAACTATGTCTCATCATGTTCAAAAGCTGCCTACCATGATGGAATATAGAAGAGAATAAGAAAAACTGACTTTGAAACCATGAGCTCGAAAATCAAGAGCCCCACACGGGGTTTCAAGACGTATATGGATATAGTCTTGAACTATATGGTCCTCAAGTATCGGGCTAAAGATCACCAACTGGCCCGATTAACCGTTCCAAACAGTTTTACATTGACACAATCACTTAGCCCATCGGGAGAATGAAATTGCACCACCACCAATCTCCTGCTCCAACCGGACCCGCCACTTGCACCACACTTAACAACAATGTTTAACAATAATAATCAATTCCACTTGTCGTCATAGGCTATAAATCTATGTGTTGTCTAGGACGTTGCTGTTTGAAAAATTAGGACTTTTGTTGAATGAGAATTGCTTGCGCAGTACAGAGGCTAAAGCTTCAGCGTGTAATGAAAATCAACGATAACCATAGTACAACATTTGATTCATCTACAAATTTATAGCACAATTTGCATTCAACTCCGCTATTTTGTTCAGTAAAGCACAGAATTCCGTACATTTCAGGATCACCGGTCTCCACAAGTTTAGTATCAACAATTTACACCACTAAGCACCAGAGCTATTGTAAGCATACCCGATTCTAACCATAGTCTACAGAGACTCTTTTTACCCCAACCAGTAATATCAAACCCATGTACAGAGTGTTATACGGATTGGTGTTTACTGATCGAAATTTTACAATAGACTATAATACTTTACCAAGAATCTGGGCACTGGGCATCCTTGTCAACGGCTGAACTTACAAGGGCATACTGAACAAGCTGTTGAAATCTGGACAGATGGTACGATCAATGACTCTTACAAACACGATCTTTGGTCTTGTTGTTCTGTGTAGTCACTCATCAACGTCACGATCAGCTGTATCGTGTTTTATACGAGTCCTGCTTTACCCAGTGTACATTGTTACTAGTCCTTGGTGGTATGGTGATTGGGTCATTCTAAATAGTGACCTTATACATGTCTTTTAGTGGTAGTCTCTGCGGTACTCTGGGGTTAGTCCAGTCCAGGTCCCAGTTACGTGCAGTTTCCGTGACCTGGAACCAAAAACTATTGAAATGTACAGGAAATGTTTCTTGCTGAGGGTTAAGATGTTGGATAATTCAGGACAATAGCCATTACTCCTCTGTTTTAACTGTTAGGAAATGTGAACGATGGAATTTATCGGTTGATTATTAGAGCTATATAAATTGTAGCTCATATCCATCAATTTTTAATAACCAATACAAAGGAAGCAACCACTGGACGACACTCTCTTATTCACAAAATGTCCACACAAACATCCACATACAAACAACACATAGCAGCAACACAACCTTCTACAAAAGAGCGGTTTTCATTCAGGAAGAAATTTTTCAACACCGATGGTTCTCCTCCAGAAATTTTTAATAAAACTTTATACCTTTCAGTATTTGTATTTGGTATATTGGGATGTGCAAGAGGTTATGATGAAGGTAATATATCTGGAACAGTTGCACAAAATTCTTTTATAACACAGTTTGGGTTACAAGATCCTAATAAATCCGCTGATGCCCTGGCAAATTTAAAATCAAACATCACTTCAATGGTTCAATTAGGTTCGATTGGAGGTTGTTTGATTGCAATGTATCTTGTTGATAAATTGGGTAGAATCAAAACGTTACAGATTGTTTGCGTTGGTTGGATAATTTCTGGCATTATTCAAATCACTTCTAAACATGTTGGTCAATTATACGCTGGCCGTTTAATTGAAGGGTTATTTATTGGTCAAACAACAGTTATTGGACCTACTTACCTATCGGAAATCTCTCCCAAATCAATCAGAGGGTTATGTAACTGTATTTTCGCTGGTGCTGTGTATTTCGGTGTGATGATTGCCTATTTCACAAATTATGGTACAGCTTTACATGTTTCAGATTCTTCAGCAAAGCAATGGATCATTCCAACATCTTTGAAAATTGTCCTAGGTGGGCTTTTATTAATTGGGTCATTAATCTGTAAAGAATCTCCTCGTTGGTTGGTTAAAGTTGACAAGATTGATAAAGCTTATAAGAATTTGGCCATCATTAGAAATTTACCTCCTACTCATCCATATATCATTAGTGAAATTTCTGATATTCAAGAACAATTGGTTATTGAAAAAGAGGAAACTGGTAAAGCCTCAAAATTGTCTCTTTTGAAAGAATTGTTTATTGTCAAATCAATTAGATATAGATTATTCTTGGGTCTTGGTGCTCAAATTCTTGGTCAATGGTCCGGTGCTAATGCCGTTACGATTTATATGCCAGAATTAACAGCAATGGTTGGTTACACGGGCACAAAGAAACTCTTGATGACTGCAGTGCTTGGTGTTGTTAAATTTACTTCGGCTTATCTTTCAGCTTTTTTCCTCATTGATTTCCTTGGAAGAAGAAAATCTCTTTATATTGGAATCATTGTTCAACTGTTATCAACACTTTATTTCGCCACATATTTGGCCATTGTTCCACAAAGTACCGATGACGATTTTGCTCCTACTCCATCGCAAAAACATGCAGGGGTTGGTGCCTTAGCAATGTTGTATCTAAACGGTGTTGGATGGACCATGGGTTGGAATTCAATTCAATATTTGATCAATTCAGAAATGTTCCCATTAAGAGTTCGTAATTTTGGTACTGCTCTAATCATGGCTTTCCATTTTGCAAATCAATATGGTAATACCAAAGCTGTTCCAACAATGTTGATATCCATGACCAAATATGGTACTTTTTACTTCTTTGCAGGTGTCCTAGTATTGGGGCTAGCATGGTGTTGGTTCTTCCTTCCAGAAATTAGTGGTCGTTCATTAGAATCTATGGAGGAGTTGTTTTCATTACCTTGGTATCTCATTGGTAGAAGAGGTGCACAATTGGCCCCTGATATCAGTGGGATCAATAACATTCATGTCACGGATGCTGGCTCGTTGGATATTAAGCAAGAGTCTCAATTTGTGGAGAATGCATCACAAAGTGATATGGGGAAAGAGAGACATGGTGTATTAACTTCAAACGATTCCACCAATGCAAATGGGAATAACTCTTCAAGTGATGATGTTATGAATGCGGATTTGGAGAAGCAATAATGACAACTATTTATTATTTATCCTAGCTGCTTTTATTTATTACAAGATTGTATAGTGCTTTACAAAATTGAATTTAGAATTTGAAAGATGATGTTGTAGTTTATAGATGAGTGTCCGTTACAATTCATAAGCTTTTTTTTCTTTCGCGAATATTTTCTGATTCCTTTAATTGTAAAGTATAATTCCTTTAAACAACTACAGGTCTTTATTTAGCAGATCATCACCATGTTCCAATTCACAAGGCTCATGGCTAACCCCATGCTGATACGGCCGCAGGCTCGACTGGTGATGGGCCGTGCTAAGCAACAGCATTCCAAATTGGCTCAGTTCCAGCTGCAAACTCGTCGTACAAATGTTCATTCTTCATTTGATTGGAAACCTGTTAAATCATCAGATACCAAACCAAAATTTTCCATTTCCAAAAGTATTTTCCTCGTATTATTAATTGCCATGCCAGTTGTTACTTTTTATTTGGGGTCATGGCAATTAAGAAGATTAAAATGGAAAAATAATCTGATTGCAACAAGTGAAGATCGATTAACCTATGCTCCTATCACATTACCAAAACATATCAATCCTGAAGATGTTGGGTCTTTACAGTATAGACGTTATATAGTTAAGGGAAGATATGATCATTCCAGAGAAATTTTCGTTGGACCAAAAGTTAAACATAATGAACGTGGGTATACTGTATTCACACCTTTTATTAGATCTGATGGGGGAGATACCATATTAATCGAAAGAGGTTTTATAATGGATGATAAAATCTTACCACCAAGAAGGAAATTGAAACATTTATCATTACCAATGCATGAAGTTGAAGTGGAACTTATATTGAAAGAAGTTCCTAAGGAGCGTTCGGTATTGATTTATGATAAATTAGATCCAGAATCAAGAGTATGGCATGTTGTAAACATTGAAGAAATGTCTCAATTCACCAAATGTGCACCAATCCATGCACAGGCCTTGATCGATTTGAAAGATCATCCAATAAGATCCAAAACCGTTGTGGAACCTAAACCATGGTGGAAAATTTGGAGAAGGGCAAAGACTCATGAAGAGACTGAACAAGTTCCAATTGATAAAAATGAAGAAGTTCAAGAATTTGGACAATTCCAACTGATGAAAGCGGGTGTACCAATTGGAAGACCTGCAGCTATTGATTTTAGAAATAATCATTTACAATATATAGTGACATGGTATGGATTATGCTTTGCAAGTACGATCTTGTTGGTTCTATTGCTCAAGAAGAAACCGAAATTGGATCCTACGAAGGCCAAAGTGGAGCATGCTAGAAGACATCAGTGATTTGTTCATGCTTTCTTGTATATTGTTGATTTGATATTCTTGTATATAGAGGTATTTTGTAGAACGCGTTCGCGCAAGAATTTAGAAAACATAAACAAGACAAGTAACATAAACATAACGATAAACATCGACATAAATATCAACACAGATAACAGGAAATATCCAAGCCATGCCACCAAGATCAAGAGCCTCCACGCCACATCGTCTTTCCACGCGGACTTCAAACATAATCCCCTCGCCGGGGTATCACAATCCGATCTCACAAGAAACCACACCAATAGATAACTTAAAACCACAATTAACAGAACTTGGAGATTCCTATGTTGATTTAGATTTAAATTTACAAGAGATTCAAAAAATCCATGATTCGTTACAAGGGTTCAACGAAAGCTTTGCAAGTTTCCTCTATGCGATGCAAATAAATGCCTATGTTGTGGAATTTAATGAGATCCCGCAAGATTTTAATGGGTTTAAACAAGTTGTTGATATTAATTCCAAGATTGCCAAATTGGAAAATTTACTAGATGATAGAACCGTTCAACAGTCTGATAATACAAGGAAGATGAAGCAGGATGAAGACGATACATACATGACAAACGACGAGGATGGCTCTTTCATAATCCAACCAAAACCAAGACAAATACCCAACACGTCCACAACAAAGGCCAAACCAGGAACAACAGGGAAGAGAAACGTTGTGGGGAGTATTAGTGGGAGTGTTAGAGGTCGAGATAGTAAGATTCCTCAAAAGACTAGCACAAGTACGACGAAACGTCCACCATTTAGATGAATACAAAATGTTTAAATGTCATTGAAATCATTAATTGTATAAATTTATATATGGAAAACAAAACTTTTTAGTGTTATAAATAATACAGCTTTTTGAATGTATGTGAGGGTATCAAATACTTCCTAGCCTTTCCTCCAATTCTTTATTCAAATGATTTAGATCAAATTTCCCCCATTCCCCAATTTCCAAATGTTCCCCATCGGACCATTTGGGAGTGATGATACTTGAATTGATTGAAGAGATGCTTGAATTTTCCGAACGGCTCAACTCCAAAGCCGGGAGAATCTCTGTTGTTAATTGAGAAATTTCCAACTTGGTCAGATCCACTTGGTAATGATCTGGGTTGATACAAATGATCTCTTGTGAAAGGTCGATTTTGGACTTGTGATCCTCGGCGTATTGCAAGATTTTGAAATATTTGAAAAGTCCATTGATGAGGAATTGATCCTGGGTCTGGATCAGGATATCATTAGAGGTTGTTTCCAAGTCCAGGATCAAATCGTGGATTTGGTCCAAAGTGGAGTATTGTGGGATTTTCTTATGGATGACAGATGACGAGGTTTGATCTTTTTCATACTCCGAAATGATCAATAGATTGGAGTCAGAAATGACATTTGGTGAAATTTTCGAGAAATCAAGATTGTTTATCGATAACCAAATCTTCTTCTTGGAGATGTTGTAATGTTGTAAGAAATTCAAGACAAGAATTGGATAAACTCCATAAATGTTGAATTTTTGTAAATCATGAATGTTTATAACTTTGATATAACTAATGTGACTCTTTTGACACTCGGAAGATGAAACTGTTTCATAAATGGATTCGTAATTGATCAATCTTTTCTTAAAATCACAAAGCGCATCGGTTTGATCTTGTCCTTTGTAATCAGGTCCATTTAATTTCAACTTCATATTGTTTTCAATGATATCCAAATCGTTACAAACACTCTCCAAGAACAAAATATTAAAATCTTCATCCAACAACTTCATCTTGCCCTCCACATGTTCAATGATTAATTCACGTCTCTTCATAGTGGAATTCGTTGCGTCGAAAATCCCAACATCATTCCCCTCGATGGAGATAAACTCCAACAAATCATCCAGCGTAGCCAGGGCCAACTGGTTTCTAATGGCAACGTTTGCCGGATGTTCAGGATTGAAGAAATCTGCATTTTGTATACTGGAAACTTCAGATAGGTTTAATCGTCTCTTATTTCCCACGTTGAATATCTTGTTGTTGATGTTTAGCCATGCGAGATAGTTTGCTAGTTTCTTGGTGATGTAGGACTTCCCTCTTGCGGGCAGGCCCACCATAACAATAATCAACTTCATCTTTGCTGTTTATCGATAATGACAAAATCAACAAGTTGTAATGTGGCAATCGAGCTTTATATATCTCCACCATGACTCTTTATTTTCCTGTCACGATCAATTTTAATTTTTCCCACAACGAGAATTTTTTAACCGGAGAAAATCGAAAAGGCTGAAAAAAAAACGCTGCATTTCTCCGGCTTCTCAGTGTCGCTGGAGCTGTGGGAGAATGGACAAACAGAGTGGTGATGTAGAGGTACGTTACCGTGATTCCGGTGAGTCAGACAAACTGCTACTACTACTACTACTACTAACAACAACAATACCACCACCATATGGACTGAAGAACTCCGTTCCCCAATGGACTATTTATCCTAATCACTAAACCGTTCTTTTGTTTCTCTTTTGCTTTTTCTGTTGAATTTGTTAAAGTGGAGAAATTTGAACCCGCTTGGTGGTCGAGCTTACATAAGTGCTTACAAAGAGTGTTTTAATCCATTTCTAGTTAATCTATACAATCTATACAATCTACACTTCACTTTTCAAGGCATCCAACACTTTGTTCAACTCTTCATCATTTTCCACCACATTGGACTCATTGCTCAGATTGTTTTCGTTTCGCTTCTTCTTTCTGTAGAGGGAGCCATGGAGATCGATGTGTGATTTCTGCTTTGTCAATTCCAAAGGTTGTCCAATGGCCTGTACAATTGATGAAGATCCATTAGACGAGGTGATTGACGAAGAATACCCTGGGAATTGTACCGGTTGTTGCTGCTGTGGCGAATCGTTGAACGAGAAGGAGTTTTGTAAAGGTGATGTTGCCTGTTGATGAACTGGCACCCCAGCGTTTGACAACGACGATGTTGATCTGCTATGCCCCTTGTTGAGGTTGTTGTTTTGTTGAGTGGCCTGTTTGAACAAGTCATCTGATGAATGAGCACCTCGTTGATCCTCAAGATGGATCGGTGTTGGTTGTTGCACCTCGACTTTTGGCACATTGTCAAGATTTAATTTCTGCACTGTTGGCCTAGTGGATCTCTTTAATGCTAAAGAACCAGAATTCAACTGTAACGAAGGCATTGGTAATTGTTTGATCGTGGATGCAAATTCTTTATGATCTTGTGCATGGTCTCGTTCCGTTGGCGTGATACTTCCATTGGAACTTGAACCTGGACTTTTAGCAGGCTTAGTTGGGGTGGATAAGTGTTCAACAGGATTGATCTTTGTAATTTGTAAATTTTGTAATTTTTCATTAACTCTATCCAAATTCTCCATTGGATTGGAAATTTCAATCATTGGAGTATTTGATCTTGAATTTGAATTTGAATATCTCCCACTAATGAATTTAAACCTTTCATGGAATGAATTGAAACTTGTTAAATTTTTCAAATCAATGATCCATTTACGAAACGTACCATCATCCATATCTCCCACTATTCTCTTAAAGACAAAATTATGAGTCTTGATCAATTTATTATCTGCTCCATAGTTCTTGATGTGCAATTGGAACTTCATATCGTTTGATTCTGTCAGGATACAATCGTTCAATTTGATCGAGTTGATTGGTTGGAAATTCTCTAATAAATTATCATTTTTAAACTCGTGTAAATAGTTCAATGTTAATATGAAGAAATTTTTGGAATAATTCTTCAATACTTTAGATTTCTTGAGGAAAAACCCACTTCTAATACTTTTGGAGATTAAATCCTTATTGAAGGGATATTTAATATTGGAAATTTTCCTTGGAATGGGTAATTTATCATCATGTTTGACACTGAGGAAATGTCTTTTATGTTCTGCTGTTGAATCCTTCATTATGAAATCATCCCATTCGAAAAATGGTTTTTTGGAAATGATCCCCTCGTGTAATTCATTAATCATATCGTTATACATCACAAAGATCTCTTGTGATATTAATTCATTATAACGATTTAAAGATTCTTGAATCTCACCAAATATGATTTTCTCCAATTCTAATCCAGTGATTTGTAAATTTATAAAAGCTTCCTCCAAATAATTCTCTTGGTATAATTGTTGCTTTAGTTGAATTTCAAGTTTTAATCTTAATAAATATGGATCTTTTTTACCAGTATGCCCCACAACTGATTCATTCCCATTTTGTAAATTCCTAATACAATCAATATAATCACCTAAATATTGTCCCGTGATGGCAATTTCTTGATTCAATTGATTTTTGAAATCACTATGCAAATTTTTAATCTCTCTAATCTTGTTGAATAAATCCTTGGCTAGTTCTTCTAATCTAGGGACAAGAACATTCATTAATTCAATAGCAATGGTTCTTTGTTGCTCTCCCAAGTTTAAATGATATTTTTTCAACAATATTTGAATATCTTGTATAGATCCATTACCAAATCTTGCAAAATAAGTTTGTTTTTTCAAATCTTCGACATTTGGTTCATATATCTTGTTATTTGAATTCTGATTCCCATTCACCTTTGGATGGATATTTGTGAAGAAGGGGAAATTAATGGTTTGAATCAAGTTATCATTAATCTTACTATATTGTTGATTAGCAATAGCTATGGATTTATAATAGTTGATTAATGATTTCAAAATTTGACGCCAAAGTTCAAATCTTTTACTCAACACTTCTGTTGGTTGAGACTGTAAAGGTACCGAGGTGTAAAACGGCGAGTTGTAGTTGGTTTTGGGTAGTATTGTCCCATCATCGATGTATTGGTAGTTGTAGCTCATGATGTTTCGACCTTGATAAGATGGATTCTCTAGTGAGTTGTCTTTGGAACTATCTAGTTATATTCAAACTCCCCAGAAAGATCAGCGTCAACTTTTTCCACACCTGAGATCGTGTCTTGGATTTGTTGCTGTTGGTGGTGTGACAGGGTCCGTGGTGGTGTGTAGCCTGTTTCCACTATATTTTTGTTGATGGTGGAACAACTGGTTGAACAAGTAGTTGAATCGCTTTATTGAGACTTGTCTGATTGGAAGGTTCAGGAAGAGAATGGAAATTAATTTTTGTTATTGTTGATGTTTCTAAATTTGCGTTCTTCTTGATCTGTTGAGCCCTGGGAATTTCTTTTGCCGACTCCTTAAACAGCGACCAAGAAAGTATCAACAGAAAGTATCAAGAGAATGGCCTCAAACTAATTGTATGAGATAAGTATCTGATGATGCTTATAAAATGTCTTGCTGTATTTGTTCTAGATCTTTGGATTGTCGCGCAACGGTGAGAATTGTTCCACTTCCATTTTATCCACTTTGTTACTATTTTAAGGCAAATCCCCAAATCGTATAAATTAAACAAACGTAAGGCCTCTAAAACTACATGAAACAACACTTTAATTGATATTGTTATACTTTGAAACACGCTTTGATCTAGACATCCCTGAACACATCTAATCAACTGCTTTGTTCTTATGGGGCAATGTCGAGGCGATACTGTAGCCAGGGACGATTAATTATGTATTCCGAGTCTAGATGAATGCGTAACCCAAATTACAGGGTTCGTGGTTTACAATGAATAATCTTATGACATCTTATATTTGTATAGGAATAGTAAATCATCGCTATGATCAAGGTTTTGGAATCTTTAATGATTTAGAAATCAAACAAGAACCATGAATACCAAATAACAAGACAACTGGATGGAATTCAAAAAATGAACCTTCCATAAACACTCCAATTGGTAGAGAATCTTTAATCCAATCCTTATGAACCCAAAATGCCATTATCGCAACAATAAACAAAGAAGTTGGAATTGGTAATCCTTCGAAAAATTTAGATTTCCCTGTTAAATCTTTTGGTATTGTAGTAACTGTAACGTTAAATCTTGCCAATCTTGTCAATCCACAAAGAACGAAAAATGACAACACTAAAACATCAATAGTACTCTGGAATCCAATGGCAAATGCAATTGACGCTGGAGCAACACCAAATGAAATCAAATCAGCTAATGAATCCAATTCTTGTCCTAATAATGACGATCTATTTCTTAACCTAGCGACTCTTCCATCGAAGAAATCAAAGAATAATCCCAACATTATGAAAAAATGTGCTCTTTGAACATAATGAGGCTTATCAGTTAATGTAAATCTTAAACATGAAACAATTGAATAAAACCCACAAAATCCATTCATCATCGTGATAAAATCTGCTAAATGTAAATTTCTAATCATACTGAAATGAATATCATCACTTGTGAATTTCTTAATATCGTCTTCATCAGGTGGATCTAATGGTGCTGTAGTGTCAAGATCCAATGAAAATAACGATGAACTTCTTCTAATAGTTGGTGGCTTGATATTCAACTCTTCTCCAGATTCATCATCTGTTAAAGCGCTTGATTCACCGCCAAAACCGGCACTAGATCCACTACCAACAGCGCTTCCTTCAGAATGTTCCTTAACTTCTTTATCCATTGATCTTGTTTGTCTTTTTGACATTTTTATTGAATAAATGAACAAGTTGATTAAAGATTAAAATAATTGAAAATTGCTTCTTTTTATTACAAACATTGCCAATTTCATTATTTTCGATACTGATTTCTTTGCTATTGGAAAAAATCATGTGCTAAGAAATGAACAGCACAAAACACGTTCGCGAATAAACAGCCAAATTGCTGACATAATCAAAGACATTAGTTTGTTTACTTTTTATGATCATAATATCCTGTTTACTTTATCTACCAGTTCAGTATAAAAGTACAAGGACCATGTCACTCATCAGCTCAATTTATAACTCCATCGTCAGTCCAAAGGGTGCCGAACGATCCATCTCGTTCCTCTCCCACAACAACACCCCTGTGAACAACTACTGTTCAATAATACCAATAATTCAACCATCGTTAATCTCCACAGGATTCGGACAATCGATAATATCACTATCAATCTTATCCTTATATCTGGCTTTGTATTTACAATATGGCGGTGCTGGTGTTAGAAGGGGTGTTGAGTTTAGATTGTTGACAAGTCTGATCATTGGGAATTTAATCATAACAATGCTGACTTTTAACGATTGGTTTAATCTAACCTATTCAATCATTTTTTGTAATGATTACAAGAATGGATTGGTTAATCTGTATCAAGTTAGTGAATTGATCGAGAGTTATAAATTGAACAATTTGATACAATTCCATTGGCAGTTCGCTACCAGGTTGATTTCCATCTATTCAATGTTGGTTTATAAGCAATTTATTGGGGTTTTCATCAATGGTACCAAAGAGGCATTCCAATTGATACAATCATATGTCAATTGAGCCATATGAACTATGATATTACAATTTTTTTTACTTTTTTATTACATGCCCTGTGTATGGGGTCTAATGTTATGTGTACTATATTCTTTCTATACCCTGATTTGTGAAATGCCAGAGTTTTTGTGAAAAAAAAGGGGTGCAGTAGCCTACGTCTATTGTATACCCCAAGATTGGATGTTGATAAATCTTTATACCTCTATGTATTTAAATATTATTAAAAGGCCAATGCGGCTTATTTTTGTTCATCTTTAACATGTTGTTCATGTAACTTAGCATAACGACCAGAAGGATCTTCAGCACAACCCCAATCAGCTTTTGGAATCCATCTCATAACAGTGTTAGCGGCAGCTTTGGAAGTGAATAATTCATCAAACATGATTCTATACCAATAAGCTTCCTTTGTGGTTGGGATATCCGCACCCCATTCTGGTTTTGGTGAGGCAAATTGTTCATCGCTGATTGTAGCTTCAGCGGTATCTTTTAATCCATCAATCCATGAATAACCAACACCATCAGAAAATTGTTCTTTTTGTCTCCACAAGATTTCTTCTGGTAAATATGGTTTAGCATTTGGATCATCACTTGTATCGAAAGCTTTTCTCAAGGCGTATTTTTCAATATGACCAATACTTGGATCGATTAATTTATCTTCTGGATTGATGTTCATACAAACTTCCAAGAATTCTTTATCCAAAAATGGAACACGAGCTTCAAGCCCCCAAGCCATTGTGGATTTATTTGCTCTTAAACAATCGGCATAATGTAAGTTTTTAACTCTTTTAACACATTCAGTATGGAACTCTTTAGCAGATGGTGCAGCACCGAAATATAAATACCCACCAAAGATTTCATCAGAACCTTCACCTGATAAAACCATCTTGACACCTTGAGCTTTGATTTTTCTTGATAATAAAAACATTGGAGTTGATGCTCTAATTGTAGTAACATCAAATGTTTCCAAATGCCAAATCACATCTCTCAACGAATCTAACCCTTCTTGTAAAGTGAATGTATGTTCATGATGGATTGTACCAATGAATTTGGCAACTTTAGCAGCAGCAATTAAATCTGGAGCACCTGGTAATCCAACGGCAAACGAATGTAATTTTGTCCAACCATGTGAATGTAAATTACCTGAATCATCAACACCGGCCAATTTGGAATCATCATCATGTTCAGAAGCCTTTGCTGTTTCTCTAGCGGCAATGGCTGCGATTAATGAAGAATCTAACCCACCTGATAATAAGACACCATATGGAACTTCGGCCATTAATCTTTTTCTAACGGCTAATTCCAAACTTTCTCTAACTTCTTTATAATCAACTCTCTTGGTTGGGATTTTCTCTTCATCCCACCAAGTTGGTTGGAAATATCTTGTTAATTGATCGGTATTTGAGTCATAAACATGACCTGGTGGGAAGGCAATGATATCATCACAATCATCAGTCAAACATTTCAATTCAGAAGCGAAATAAACAGTCTTGCTGGTAGAAGATCTACCCATGTATAAAGTGGTGATCCCAATTGGATCTCTAGCAGCAATGATACGATCTTTTGGGGCATCGTATAAGACAAAGGCAAACATACCATCCAAATGCTTTGGTGCATCAATATCATATTTTTGATATAATGGAATGATAGGTTCACAATCGGATAATGTCTTGTATGGATAATCTGGGAACTCTTCTCTTAGATGTATTTGGTTATAGATTTCACCATTAACAGCAAGAGATAATGATTCGTCTTGGGTAGTGATTGGTTGAGCACCAGAGTCTAAACCAACAATAGATAAACGTTCATGAACCAAGATTGTAGAGTTCTTGATGACGTTTCCGGACCAGTCAGGACCACGATGTCTGATTTTTCTGGCACGTTGCAAAGCTTGAGGCTTATAAGCTTCAACGTCTTCATGTCTAAAAGCAGCGAAGATACCACACATCTTGTATAAGTTGAATCTGATAAGTTCTATCGGAAAATACTGGAGATAAAGTTCGATATTTTTCGAGGTTTTTATAAATCAATTTTTTTTCTTTTCAGTGGTTTGTACACGGCCAATTTTCTTGACTCATACTGGACATTTTACATAATACACACAATCTACGCCGTTAAGTACTAATGATAGCGAGACCAGTAAGAAATGTCAGATAGTTACACTACGTGACTAATAACCAGTAAAATTTACGTCTATTTAATAGAAAAGAACATAGAGTCATTGATAAACGAATATAGAGAACACGATCAAACAGCCACGTCTGATCCAGCAACACTTGGGGCATAACTAGGCTGATAATCGGTCAGTTCATCATCTTCATAATCCTCAGCATCTTCCAAAGCATCATCTCCATTCTCATCGTCATCGTCGTTTTCATAAAGATTTGTATCTTGGTCAACTTCATCCGATTGTGTAGCGTCTTCTTCATCGTTATCATTATTATGATCTTCAGCTTCAATCTTCATCTCTTGACAAATATCATAACATTCCGCCAATAGAGCATTCAAAGTTCCTTGACCTTCTGGAATTTGATCATCAACGATATATTTCCCATCTTGTCTCAAGTTATCCAACGATGCCAATTTCATTTGATATGGATATAATTCTCTAGCCGAATTGATTCCCCCCATTCTTTTAACCTCTAAAAGGCATCTGCGCACCGTGGATAATTGATTGTGAATTGGGGTTAAAGCCTCACTAACAGGTTCACTTGATTCCAATAGTTTATAAATCACGGCATAACATCTTCTTAATAAATATAATAGTACTGATTGACCTTTATTACTTTTCGATTCATCACTAGTGGGGAATTTCCCATCAATTCTTAGATCGTCCAATTCTTGCAAGTTTTTTTGATATGTGTATAAATCAGTTTCTCTAAGAGTCCATCTTCTTGTGACTAATAAGTCTTCTAAAGTTGTCTTCAAATTGATTAAACGATCATATATAGGTTTCAATTGATCATCCAATTCAAATCTATGAGCTTCCAAATCTTTGATCAAGATACTGCAATCATCAAATAATCCATTCAATACACTTTGACCATTTTCTTCCACTTTATTTGTTTCCAAAGAGGTGAATTTCCCATTGAAATCACGATGTTTCCCCAATTCTTGTAATTTAGCCTTTAGAGGTAATAATTCATCGGTTTGGAAATCAGGTCTAGCGGCAATACTTAGGATTTTTCTTCTTGTTGTGATC
Organism: Hansenula sydowiorum; assembly: GCA_030574735.1. Classification (NCBI taxonomy): domain Eukaryota; kingdom Fungi; phylum Ascomycota; class Saccharomycetes; order Phaffomycetales; family Wickerhamomycetaceae; genus Hansenula; species Hansenula sydowiorum. The sequence continues at coordinate 46,940 of JAJMFN010000331.1, forward strand.
AATTCTTCCAAAATACTAGCCAATGAATCATCAACATCTTCAACTTTATTCTCCACTTCATGATATTCCAATTGACATTCTTTTAATTTTCTCTTCAAAAGGAAATCCTCCTCTTCCTCTACAGGAGACTTATTCTCAGCTATTATCTCTTCAATCTCCGCCAATCTTTCCTTAATAGGTTTTAAATCGTGGTGTGTATAAACTCTTGATTCGTTCAAATGCTCCAATAATCTTTGCACTGTGGAAAGGGATGCATAGGTTGCTGGTGCGCTTTTAGTCAATCCAACAGTGATGAAAAACAACGATAAGAGCTGGAACACATCATCCAACACTTGGTCCACTCTGTTTGGATGCTTTGTGGATGTTTGCTCGTCTCTGATCCTGTTCAAGCGTTTCACAATGGTCAAGACATTGTTGTAGATAGATAGGACATCCTTGGAGTTGAGATATTGCGAACGGTCCTTCTTCATGGAGGAGAGCTGTGAGCGGATCAGCGTAAGATCCGTGAAGACCTGTGCTTCAGACTGTGGGATTTCGTGTGTATGAGGCATTCAGTATACTTTGTAGTCTTTATTCTTGTTGTAAGTTGTGGTTCAATTATAAATGGAGTTGAGCTTTTGGATTCCCTAAATTTCTCAATTCTGAAGAATCGGATGTTTTTGGCCGGAATTAACTACAAGATACTTTGTATCATAAAAAATCATATCAATAAATAGAAGTGAAAATCACGAGTATACATAGTCGTATATACCCATCATAAAGAAACAGCAGTAGCAGCAGAAAGAGGAAAACATATTGAAAATGAGAAATTTGGAGAGTTAAAACGGTTAAAATTCAGATACAAACAGTGGGAAGACGATCCTGGGGGTATTGGATGAATATGGATTGGATGACTTGATGAATGGAGACTCTAAGCGTGATTGCTGAATCTCAAAACATGAATGAGAGCAAGTACACACATCATTGGGTATTATATTTGGCGAAACATTAAAAGTATTAACAGGAATGTAAAATATACCCTTTCTTTGATATGGATCGTTCTCTTCTAGTCATCTGGGGTTTCAAGCCAATCAATCATAGATCATCATCAGGATTAGCCACTCTAAGTATTTTTCTTGAATAATCGGCCTCATCAGCCAACGAACCTTCGCTGATTCTTCTTCTACCCAACATGACTGGATTTAATCTTTGATCTGTGAAGTCTTCTTTTGAAAGGAATGGATTTGATAAAGGTCTAGTCACTGTGGAGTTATCTCTTTTAATTGCATCGTAATAAGCCGAATCTGCCAATTCTGCATCACGACTGGTTTGATTACGACGACGTAAAAAGAATATTGAGAGCGATATCAATGCGACTAATGCAACACCACCAACTACACCACCAACAACTGGACCAACAAGACTGGTCTTTTTCGACCCGGAGCTTGATTTGGAATCCGAGGATGAAGAGGCAGAGGATGATGATGGAGTTGAAGTTGATGAAGTTGAAGTTGATGAAGTTGATGCTGTAGATGAATCTGATGAAGATTTTGTTGCCGTTGAAGTTTGTGCGGAATTTGAAGCACTTACTGCAACTGTGGACATGATTGTGGTAGCACCACCTCCTGAATTCGTAGTGACCGCGGCACTTGCTTCTGAAGAACTAGCTTGCTTCGAGCTTGTCGTGGAACTTGTAGTTGCAGCAGCAGTACTTGAACTTGAAGTAAATTCGGTGCTTGAACTTGAAGTTGATGAGCTTGATGAAGAATCATCATCAGAAGAACTTGAATCACCATCATTCCCAGTGGAATAAATACTATAAGCATCTGACCCACCACACATTTGTGAGCCATAACCAAAACAACCGGTGGTACAACTATCAGAAGTTGAGCCACTTGGTGCAGAATTCCCACAAATACAAGTATTACCACTTGTCAATGCAAAATATGAATACTCTGAACATTGATCGGAACAATAAGATGATGTTTGATACTGATATGTTGATTTCTCAGTATAAGAGGATGGTAGATCCGAATAACAACCAATGTATGAAGCACCTTCCACAAGTGTTGATATTATTGGGAGTAGTATTAGTAGTGGTAACATATTTCTTCAATCCGCGTATTCAAAATATAGAGATTTATACCAAATGGAAATAGTAACCTTTTGAGCAAGCACCCTATTGATAGCCCTGTCAGATCTCTAGCTTTATTTGTTGGCTTCAATCAACCAAACTATTGTATATTTTAGCCCTTTTTCCCAAAGTGCTGATGATGGGTTTTTTTCTTTCTCTCTCCTGTAAAAGAATGGAATGTATAAAAGTGAACGTAGTGAATGGACGATACTGATATCTCTTGGTCGAGTTTGGATTCGTGTGTACCCCCTGGGTGTTGATGGATAGCAAGCGAGATGCAAAAGAGGATTTTGGTATTGGATTACTTGTTGAATAGTTGTTCAAAGTAGAATGTCTTGCCAGTTTTCAAATATGGTGTTTCGAGACTTTTTTCGAGACTTTTTCGCACAGCTTCAAATTTTTTATTAGCTGTGAATTGTTTCTGGGTGGTTGGAAGTCGACAATTTGCACTGGAAGAGTATGGATTTGGAACTGGATATAAGTCGAGTAGTTGGGTTGAAGATTGGAATATTCTTGAGTACACCACTGGTGAGCTGAGCAGCTCTGAGGTTTCCACCTCCAGCTGGAAGCTCCATACAAATTCCGCGTTCCTTTCGGAAGCGATTTGGTTTCTTTTTCGCGTTTGAGCTGAGCCAGAACAATAAGAACATTCTACAACATCAACGGATTACAGCTTACAAGAAAATGCAGAAGAGTGGGATTATCTATTATATTGTATTATTATTATTGCATTAGTCGAGGTGGTTGGCCTCGTAGAGTGTGTTTAACCGTTGTGTGTAAGGGTATTCTTTAGTATGTTCGGTGGATATAGTAGTAGTGGTTATGGTGGTGTTGTGATGGAAGCATTGTCTACCCAAGCTGAAAAGCATTATGAAAGTCACGATGAGCAAAAGTATAGAGATGATGGAGACATGGTGACGGTTGCTCTTGGTAGTGGTATCTTGAGTCACTGGAAGTGGTAAGAGTGGTCCTTTTTCATTAAATTGCTTGGACTCATAATTATTGTATGACATAAAGTCCAAATCTGTATCTGAATCTGAATCTGTGTATTCTTCAAAATGGCGTGACTGATGTATATATGTAAGTTGACGGGGTTGGTTATACGTTGTGTTTGGATCGAACTCCACTTGCTTCAGCTCATGGATCTTGAGATTGTCAATGTATATATCATGAGGTATCACCATCTTGTTGTGGTAGATATGTGTTGGTCTTGGTTTGGCCATACACATTATTTTGATGTAATAAAGCGAATGTGTTGAATGTTATGGGTTATGTCCTATATATAAGAGAATTCTGCAAAGGTGAAACGAGTGTGATCTATTTAAGAGACATGCCTCAACAGTAATGAACGTGATGTATGTAAGATGGTTGTACAATTCAGAGATAAGAGGTTTTGTTTGTGTTTTGTTATCATGAGGAAAATTTGAGGTTGGATTTCCGATAAGCGAACGACTTTGAAGGATTTGCCACAGTGCGCGTAACCAGTACCTGTTTAAACGATTACCTATTTGAGGGTGAAATAATTCTGGATCGCGAGACTTCCGTTTTGGGAACACACACGAAATTAGGCGCGTACTTCAAAATTTACATCTAAAAGCTCATCTCTCTACACAAGAGAACTCTTCACTGCTGAACAATAGGATCCACACTAGAGCGAGATGGGTGGCCAGCTGAAGAAGAGACCACCACCGCTGGTGAAGAAGGGCAAGCCGACATCATTCGCCAAATTGGGCACCTCATCACCAGTGCTAAAAGTGAGGAAACCATCAAGAAGGTCGCCTTCTCCCAAATCATCATCCAAGACCACCATCCATAGCTCCAACAACATCTTGAACCCTCGTGTCCACTCAGCAGCTAAATTGCCGCCTCCATCATCGATCACTCCTTCAAGCTCAAGAAGAATGTCCACTAGATCATCTGCCAAATCAACTCTTGGTGATGATATCCCGTCATCTCCATTAACAAATAAATTAGACCATACAACAATATCGAAGTCTTCTCCTGCATTACGTGCTACAAGGATCAACTCCTTACCTTCACCTTCCCCGGATAATATACAAACCAAATCATCTCCAATACGAAACAAAAAAGTCATGTTTACTCAAAATTTAATATCTAAACCATCAAATATACCCACCCCAAAGAAATCCATATTGAAGCCAACTCCATCCGGTCCACCACAGATGAACCCGCTAGTGCCAAATAATACAGAGGTGAATAATACTACAAATGCATCCAAAGTGGAATTCTGGACACCGGGGAATATACCAAGATTACCAAATTGTACTTCATCAAATGAAGATTTGATTTTTTTCAAAAATATCTTACTTGGTGGGTTGATAGTATTGGATATCCCATCTTGTGATCGTCAATTTGAAATATATGCTACAATGAATATATTGTTGAAAGATCTGAATGATAAGAAGATCTTGATCTTGTTGGGTCATATTAATGAGTTTCTTAGATTGTTGAAAAGAGACATTGTTGGTATTGAAAATGAAATCTTGAATAATGAATCAAACCCATTTCTTGTGAGAACTGATGTTCAAATCACCAAAATTTTAACACAATTATTATCAAATAACAAGATTGTTGTTAATTTTTGGAAGAAAAGTAAGAATAATTTCGATTTGGCAAAATGGTGCATAAACCATTCATCTTCATTAATCTTAAAACCTTCAATATCAAAATCACTAATCACGGCAAATTTACAACTATTAAAGGATCACAAGATACATTCCCATCTGAAAAACTCCACACAGGAGTTCATTCTTTATGCATTACTAAACATGAAATATTTCAACTCTGCCTCACTATTAGTGGAGAGATTATTTACATTGAAATCACTAATCATTAATCATACTTTAATGATGGAGAAAAATTCCAAGACATGGTTACCTTTCCTATTCAACTGTCTATGTGACTTCAACTCTTCAGTTTCTCAAAAACAACAACAAGTTGCCATACAGTGCCTATTGGAATCTTCGAAACTATATATCTCTTCAAGAAATGTCAGTTTTGAAATCAATAGATTATTGGCATCTCCTATAAACAAGACACTTCAACTTCAACAACAACAATCAAGCTCCATCAACTCATCTCCTCTGGATACACAACAACAAACTTTCACATACATTACAAATCGCATAAGGGAAATGATTCCCGAACAATCCAAACTGGCCATGGATCTATGGCTTGGTATAACGTTATTATCATACTCAGATCCTGATCATTTGAAGGATAACCCACTAAGAATTTCCGCTTGGTATGCAGTGGTGGAGGTATGCTTAAAACATGACTCGTCAGATGTGAATGCAAATGGGATAAGGGCTTATAAAGGGTTGGTCTATGTTCTTGCTAAAAACATCAAAGTTTTCGATTCTTCCAAGAGAGAAACACAGGTCATTGCTAATGTCCAGGTCAATGATCGGCTAGGATTAATATTTCGTGGACTTGAAGTATTAAATATAAATTTCCTAGACGATGAAGTGTTGCAAAGTTTTACCCTACAAATCTTATATGCCTTGTTGAACAACCCGTTCAATGAAGAATTATTCCCATTGATTTGGCCATTTGTTGATAGATTATTCGAAACGTTATCGAAAAGATCCGAATTGTTGCAGAATTACTCAGTAAGGGTTTTCGCTCATTTAGTTTATCAAAATCAAAGACAAGTTCTTGATCAATTTTATCTGGCAAAATGTCTTGGGAATGATAAGTTCAACATGAATGAATTGACAAGCTTGGATCCTTGGCTGATTTTGAAATCTCATGGATTCATATTTGATACTTTCATCACGAGGATATGGAACTCCAGCGAGCCTTTAAAGATGAAGATTCATTGCTTGTTTGGATTGATGAACTCTTTCAAAAATGTTAATCCTAAAGAAAACGATCTTGTCACTTTCAAGAAAATCTCCGGAGTGATTGAATGTTATGATGCATTGTTCAATGAATACGTTGTTCAACTATTACTCAATTTCCCCATTGCTGAAGCCATGGAATATGTTAACAAATTTTCATTGACTGTCAAGTCAAGTTTTGGTAATAAAGTTTTCTATAAAGAAGTTAACAAGGAATTGGTTTTCAATCATTCAAACATTTATATCACCATAATGAGCATTGCACAAATGTCCACGTTGAAAGAGGCCGATGTGTTGAAATTCATCGTTAGTCATATCAAACCATATCAATACAAATTTTATGAAGGATTAGTCCTTTCTTCGAAAAATCCAACAATATTACAATATTTGACTAATAATCTTGGTTCCAAAATTTTTGAAAAATCGTTACCAGAATCAGATATTCAATCGCTTGGTAATACAATTTGTCATTTGAATAAAACACCATTGCTGATCAAAAACTATTTATCATACATCACCAAATCCTCAAATATTGATCAATTCCAAGCCATTTCTTATCTAAATATCGCATCATGGTCGGCAACTGATATATCCTCATTCACCAATATCATTAAGAGGGGGTTTCCTGGCTTGAAAGAATCACTTTTAAACTATTTGACAATTGTGCTACAAACCATGCCGTCTATCATTGCCATTGACCTGTTTAATAAACTGCTCAATAATGAAGAAATGTGGGTATTGTCTGCCCTGAAGGAGCACATTTATTTCCATGTGATTGATTTTGCTGAGCAACATACACCAGAGGTTCATCTATATGGACTTTCCTTTTTTGATAAGTTTGTGACCAGTGTTAAAGATACTTCAGGTATGGATGAATTGGATGGATTGGTTGTACAAGGTCTGGAACTTTGTGAAACAATTAGAGAAAATGGGAAAGATCTGGCCACTGTTAGAGAAGTTGAAAGAATTATCAAGTCGTTGTTGATGCGTTTGGAGAATTTGGAAGGGTTACCTAGAGTTGATCAGTTGATTAAGGATAGAGTGTCTAAAAGATTGAGCTCTAATGCTTCTCAGACATCTGGAGTTGATGAAAAGACTGGAGATTGTACAGAAGCGCCAAAACTACATGATGAGGTAAGTTATGCTCAAAGTTCAGAATCTGAGAATGTAACTACTCAAGAAAGACCAATATGTGAAGAAACTGTTGAACTTGCGAATACACATGATGTGTCTGAGGATGCTGCTGGTATTGAGAAGACTCAAGCCGATACCATCATGACTGAAGAAGCTGGAAGACTTGTCACTGAGAAAGATACTGATGTTAACAAAAGAACTGTATCTGATGAAGCCGAATTTAGCTTTACCCAAATTGTGGATAAATCAGAAACTACAAATGATTCTGGAGAAAACGCAGCAACTGTCGAGGACGCTGATAAGTTTGCAGAAGCATCACAAGCCAACTCAGAGGCAGAAAATGAGGATCAACAGCCTGTTGAATTTGAAGCTATATATAGTGCAGGAGAAGCTCGTGTTGAGTCAGAAGCTGAATCACAGAATGAGCTCGCCAACTCTATAATTGCTGAAGGTGACAATGTCGAAGATGACGATACTTTGGAGATCGAGAACAAGACACAGGATGATGTCATCGTGAAAAATCCTGCTAATGCTACAACTGACAATTCGAGTGAATGTGGCTCTCCTGAACATAGTGATATCCCAATCGCTGACGAATCTAAACTGGATGCTGAATCGGAAGAATTAGAACCACAAGGTGATAAACATGTCGCAGCTTCAGAATCTCAAGATTCACAAGGAAAGTTTAAAATTGGTGAATTCAGGAAAAGAGTTGAAGCATTTAAAGAAAAGAAGAGGATTTCCAAGATTTTCGAAGAGCTTAACAAATCCAATGATGTTGAACTTCACACCACTGTTTCAAATGAAGATATTCAAGATACACCAGATAACCTTGAAGACCAAAAAGCCTCAGCTGAATCGAATCACTCTGGTGAATCCATTGATGATAGTGATCATACTCATAATCATTCAAATGCTGAAGAAAAACATGTCCAGAATAGCGATGCTTTTGATTCAAAGGATTATAATGATACACTGATTATCAATGAAGAGGATGAGGATGGTGAGTCTGAAGAAGATGACACTGTTGAAGGTGGACAAACGAAAGATACTAAAATGGCTGATGTTTCAAGTGAAGATGCTGGAAATGCCACTGTTGATGTTTCAGCCTCTGGATCAAACGAACCAGAGAGATCGGAAGAAGCAGAATGTGCACCAGGTTACTCAGCTCAGGATGAAGAAAAAGAAGAACAAACAGCTAATAGTTCTGAGCAGTCTGGATCTAATCGCGTTCAAAAGAGCAGTTCAATCGAATTAACATCTGATTGGATTGATGTTCCGTCTGATGACAATTACTTTGATGCACAAGCTAATGTCACCTTGTCACCAGTGAAAACGAAAATTTCATCACCAGCCCAGCAAGGATCCAGTGAGGATGAAAGGTTTTTTGAAAGTCAAGAAAATCTAGATACGACTGCTCTATCCAAAGAAATTATTGAACCTGTTAATCAAGTTGTTGAAACGCAAGAGATTCCAGATTCTAATGAAGCGAAAGTTTCGGAACAACAACAACAAGTTAACGAAACTCAAGAAAAACAGGGTTCCAATGATCAATCGTCACAGGATTATCAAGTTGATAATACTCAGGAGATTACAGATTCCAATGAAGAGCCAGCGGAAGGGCCAAATGATGAAAACACTCAGGAAGATGAGAAAGAAAATGAAATTCCAAGTGATTCGATGATGCTATATTCGAGTCCTTTGAAACATGTCAACGCTAAATCTGGACCTCTGAGAAAAATTGTCAATTTGAATGTTAATACTACACCAACTAGAGGCTTAAAAAAAAGGGCATTAGAACAAGACGAAGATGAACAAGGTCAACAAAGTCGATCCAATGAACGTTTTGACGATAATGAAGATGAAGAAGACGGAGATGATGAAGGCGAATGTGACGTTTTTGAGATTGACGATAGAGAGTTCTCAAGAAGTTTCAGCAACTATTCATCCCCAATGAGAAGTCACCAAATCAGCAAAAAGCCTCGTTTGGACGATTTATCAGCTTTAGATATATCACCACCTGATGACCCAGAAGCTGTTAGACCTATTGCTCAGATCAGCAAAGTGTTACACGGGGTCTCAGATGAAGATATATCAAAATTGGATGATAAGGAGGTTTATGAAATTGAAAACAAATTGTTGGCATTTATGATGAGACTCAGAACAAGAAAATGAAAGACTTTTAAAAGTTAGGAGAAGGAGTTATTTGGAACTAGATAGTATGAGGTGAAATATTCAACAATCAAAACACATAGTATGGTATACTACATACCGGGTGTATATTAGTGTAATTTGTCTTAATGAAGTTATGTTTTTTATTCAATTATCCAGTCTCACCAATGTATTCAACAATTCCGAACCAAAAGCGACTGTATCGATGAACCTAACACCATCAAACTCAGCTTCCAATTTCTTTTCCAATCCGCTAAGACCAGCACATCCCAATAAAATTGTTTTTGCACCTGCATCAACACAAATTCTGGCTCTTTCAACTAATTTTTGGAAATATTTCGGATCACCTAGCTTTAACACATTAACATTGGCAGCAACGATCCCTGTGAACAATGGAAGCACAACACCACCGAATGAATCTTTCACAGCTTGGTCTAATATTGGCTCCCATGAGCTTGTTGATGTTAAAATACCAAATTTTTCTGGAAAGTTTGTACTAGCATATGTTATACTTGCTTGGTAAATACCCTGTACTGGTCTTCTTGTGATTTCACGTAGCTTATAGATCAAGGGGTGATCCGAGTAACAGCAAACCAAAAACGCATCGTGATTCATATGATATTCTTTTAATTCTGGGAAGCACGCTTCAGTGGATTGTCTTGAAGTCTCAGGGCCATCTATTTCCGGTGGAGCTGAAGCTGGACCTGTGTAGAATTGAAGAGTTGTGTTTGGAGGCACCGGTAGTAAGTCCTTCAAGTTATCAGTGACCGATTGGGACGAGTTTGGATTGATGATGAGAAAAGAGGCTGTTTGTGTCATTGTTGATTACTGGTGACCACTATTGTTTGGTGTAATGCTGAGAAGAATAAATAAGCATATTACCTGATATTCCTTGTAGTAGCCATTACAACTTTTAATCAGTGACGATAAGAGATTTGAGCAAGCCGTTAAAACATGTTTCGCGAACTTTTTAATTTGACGTCTTCAATTGTACTCCAAAATAATGGAGAAAGAAGCTGATTTGAGAAGAAAGAGAGCGGTAAGATGTCCCAAAGATTTCAGGATGCTGCTATTCTTGGACTAGGACAGCTATACGGAATCACCAGTGGGTACAGCGAGAGACACAACGAGAACCCTACTTCGAAGAGAAAGCTGGCGGCGGCGACTGCTGCTTCTGTTCTAGGCGCAAGCTTTGATAAATTGAAGAATAATGGTAGAGAACGAGATGTCGATAGCGGTGATTTAGACCCCAATGTGAGCGGTAACTTCGGCGATGTCACTACTGATGATGACACTGATGGGTACTGGAGAGACTCTGATTTTGAAGATGAAGGTGAGGAAAGAAGCTCCTCAGAGATCAAGAGAGAGAAATCAATGGCAAAGTCCCAAAACCATTTCATTGATATCTTGTTGGAGAAGTTATTAGTACATGCTGTGATACCTGATAAACAAGAATTAGAGCTTAGGGTGAACGATCCTATGAGAAAGCAAACGGAAAGTCTATCGATTCCAAAATTCACCAAAAATTTGAGGAAACTGACAGCCAAAATTGGTGGTGTATTCAAAGCCGAGTATTTTGTGCTGAGAATTTTCCATTGGACACATCCTTCACTGACAGTCACATCACTCATCATCTACACATACGTCGTCCTTCATCCTACTCTATTGTTCATCTTACCTTTGATTTATTTACTTTATGGAATCATGGTGCCAGGTTACCTTCATAGGCATCCTATACATAGGCCAAAACTTTTGAGAGTAAGATCAAGAGGTGAATCATTGTTGGAAAATTTTTCTAAAATCGAAAATAACAAAAAAATGGCACAATTAGTTGAAGAGGAAAGACAACTGGAAGAAGAAGAAATTGAAAGAAGAGTACCTGAATTAAATGAAAAAATTGACAGTAATGTCAAGCTGTTGAAAAAAAATATGGAATTCCTTGTTAATATGAGAGATTTGCAAAATTCAACAACCAATTTGTTGAAAGGGATAGATAATGTTGAAAGATTTTGGTATGGTACCGCTGGGTTCAAAGATGAACGAGTTTCAACAGCTTTGTTCTTCACTATATTTTCAGCTGTCTGTATGCTGGTGATAGTTGGTCCATATATACCATGGAGGATGTTAATGATCACAAATGGGTGGATTCTTCTCACTTTAGTCCATCCAAAAGTTTACCCGAAATTAATCGAATTCAACAACCTTATCAAGCCTCGAAAGAAGGATTTGGATAAGATGGTCAAAGACTCCGAAAGAAGAGATATTATCATTGATGATCCACCGGAAATCAAGGAAATCGAAGTATTTGAGATCTTCAAGAAAAGTCATACTTCATCACATTGGGAGTTTTACATGTTTTCCAAAAACATGTTCGATATTAGCGATCCTTATAGAAAAGCACAAAAACCACCACCAGGTGTTGACTCTGTTAATTCTGTTGAACCACCAAAAGGGTGGAAATTTGAAGATGATAAACCATGGCATATTGATTATGAATGTTTGGAATGGTGTCAAAACCGTGGTATGCGTCTAAATCGTGATAGTTTCATCGATGAGAATAATGAGTTCCATCTAGATGATGAATTTAAAAGAAGACGTTTATTTAGAAATGTGATTAGATATTCAAGACCAGCCAGAAAACCTACACATGCTTTATGAGATAATAATGATTTTAATGATATATATTTTTCCAAATGCAAATCTTGTCCATCGTAGGAAATGTTAAAGATCATCATCAACACCGGGCATACCTTCAAACAATCTTCCGTAACATATTGATTTCAAACTTGTATAATGTGTATATGGATTAACATCATCCAGCTCATCGCCACAAAGATAACAAAAATGGGTGTTGCAAACCTTACATTTCATCCTATTACACCCATCTGATTTCGTTACAACGGCAGAACATTTGGGACAACTAACCAAACTATCATCATTTGCAACGGCTTCTCGAAAAAGCATATCTGACACATGTTCATCCACAGCTAATCTCAAGGTTCTTCTACCCCATTTTTGTAACAATGAATCTTTATCTCTTGCACCAACATTTTCATCCAACATTTTTTCAATAACGTCCATTGGGATTGTGTTTAATTTCGCCTTGCAATAATTTGTAGTGCCATGCCAACTATGGAAACAATCAGCACAATATGCCAATTTACAATGTTGACACACGACAAGTTTGTCATCAACATCTTTCCTAAACCCCCATCTTAGACATCTGGGGCAATTTGAGCAAGAAAATGGATAAAATTGTTGAAATTTTTCGAAAAGTGCCCGTTCTCTAGTAATTTCATATTGTTTCACGATGGCAAGTGGGAACACCTGTAGTAGTTCCTCTTGTGTCATCTTGGTTTGGAATAATTCATGTTTCAGCGTTGGTAAGGACATGTTTTGTATGCCTTTCATCAAGTTTATTGGACAATTGGGACACTGTAATTTCGAAGGATCATCTGAATTTATGATTTGAGAAGCATACTCTGTAAAGCATGCTTTACAAAAAGCGTGACCACATCCAAGTAATATACCATCTTCTCCAGAGCGAGATTCCAAACAGATGGAACAACCAAATGTTGTCTGCTTAAATTTCTGCTGTCTGACTTCACTCGAAGTCTTTTTTAACAAATTGTATCTGTCCTTTGATGTAGTAGTGATCCCCTTGGAGGGAAATAACATAGCATTATAATCATGTTGCATCTCACTAGTCAGGTATCCAATAACTGAGTACAGCAGTGTATCCGTTTCATCGGCAACTTGTGCCTCATGTATCAAATTTTGCAACTTCGTCATGATTGATCTTTCCAGCTCTTTTGTTAACCAACTCGCTTCTATTTCGAAAGATCCTATTTCCAGGGGAAGTTTAGTGGAAAATTTCAATGGTCCAAACGATTCTGTTTCGAAATAATCTAGCTCTTTAGAAACTTCCTCGGATAATAAAATCACTTTGATTTTGTCATCTGGTTGGACTTTAACTTGTAATGATAACCTAGCAGATTCGAGATCTACCTCGACTTCTGGATATATAGACTTGAGTACTTCGAAATCATCCGGTGTGTCATCTCCATCGGTCATATTAGCTCCATTTTCAACTCCATCTTCAACAAAGCTCATCGACAGCTTCAGATCCTCGTCAAGCTCGCCACAAATTGTGAAGAAGATAAAGATCAATTGGTTTAATAATCGTTTTTTCTGCTGTTGCACCGCCCAAAAACTCCGAGAGACTTACGTAAAAATATGAACAACGAACCCGATTTGATTGAAAGTTGAAGAGATGCGATAAGATTGGATTCAAAAGAGCTGAACAGATCCAACAATGGCCAATCTACGATCCTTCGATGCCTTTCGTGAGTCTCCTTTCTTTCCATCAGCTTTTTTTGCGAAACTAACACGCAAATTGTCTAGCCAAGGTTGCATCTAGTCATGAAGTTCGTTCCACAAAAGGTTCCTACTCTACAATAATGCTTGGGCTGTTCATACTGTTCTTGACATGGATAGAAACGGGTCATTATTTCGGCGGTGAAGTTGATCACCAATTCAGAGTGGGCAATAGACTTCAGAAAGATCTAAGGATCAACTTGGATATAGTGGTTGCGATGCCATGTAATTTTCTACATACAAATGTCAAAGATTTAACAGAAGATAGGTTTTTAGCTAGTGAATTGTTACATTACGAAGGGTTCTCGTTCTTTATCCCACATGGATACCAGCTAGATGATGCGTATGATATGACTACGCCGGATCTGGATGAAGTTATGGCTGAGGGGATCATCGCTGAATTTAGAGATCGTGGTGATGCTAAAGACTCAGGAGCTCCAGCATGTCATATTTATGGATCGATCCCAGTGAACAAAGTCTCTGGTGATTTCCATATCACAGCGAAGGGGTACGGTTATAGAGATCGTACACGTTCCCATGTTGGTATTGACAGTTTGAACTTCACACATTTCATCAGTGAATTTTCATTTGGTGAATTTTACCCATATATTCACAATCCATTAGATGCCACTGTGAAAATCACTGATCAAAACTTGCAAAGTTTCCAATACTATATGAATGTTGTTCCAACTGTTTATAAGAAATTAGGAGTGGAAATTGATACAAACCAATATAGTACCTCATTACAAAGGAAAACTTATTCAGTGGAGAATAAAGGTGTCCCGGGTATCTTCTTCAAATATGATTTCGAACCTATCTCATTAGTTGTGGAGGATTTAAGAATCCCATTCAGTACTTTCCTAGTGAGATTAGCCACCATATATGGTGGTATTATAGTTGTTGCCAACTACTTATACAAAGTCATTGACAAATTACTGATATTAATATTCGGTAAAAGATTTGCCTCTAGAGGTGAAGAGAAGAGTGCATCTTTATTAGATGATGGTCATGATGATGAATAGATGTATAGATCTACAAAATGTTCTATGAATAATTTGAGTGTTTGTATTCCAATGAGTAATCGAATCTCAACTTGGATGATGGTATGCCACCAAGTTGGGGAACCCCCAGCATGTATAACCAATCGATCTAGCCTGATAGCATAAACCTTCAGTCTCGATCCCATCATAACCATCTTCTCTGTCCCATTTAGTCCCCACAGCGTAGTATGGCGGGAACATCACACCTTGTTTATATACTTCAGTTTTAACGAAAAGGACGGCCCCACCAACTGAATACAATTGGAAAGTTTCCTTTGGATTCGATTTATCGATTAAATATTTCTCTGGTTTTTTGGCTAAGTCCTGGAATTGAATTTTATTACTTCCAGGACCTGGTTCGAAAAAAAGAGCTGGATCTGGATTTTCCAATGCTAAATTTGCATCTTGTTCCAATGTTGGCACTTTACGATCACCAGCCCATGAGTTCAAATCATAATCATGATGCACGATTCTCCCCTCTGAATTCTTCATATCGATTCTCAGCGTTGCGATATCCTTCCCTGATTCGATGAATGTTGTGATCAAATTTTCCGGTAGTTCAATAATATCACTATCGATTGATAATGAATAAGTTTCGGCACCTACCCCATTGAAAACAAGGAAGTTTCTCAGCCTGGCCAATAGTTTCCGACGTTGTTTTTGCACTTGTGGTTGGTGTCTATTTGCCTTGGCAATGTTGAATTGTTCTTCTATGAATTGTGCATGGATTATAGTTATTTTGGAAAAGGAATTTTTCAGTGAATCTAATTCTTTAGTATTTTCCACGGTTTGGAATAGACGGCTGACATAGTTGTCAAACTTGTTGTATTCTTCAGCATCACTTATCAACAACGAGATGGAGGTTTTATATTTAGGATATTCGATTTTTTCCAATACGGATAAGAATTTTTGAAATTGACCATCTTTGTCATCGAATTTTTGAGTCACTGAGGAAAGCAAGACTAGTTCGTTTTGTTCACCATTGATCTGGAAACCCAAGTTTTTGTCCTCCACTTTCAACGAATAGCTCTTCAACTTGAAAGCTGGAGATGTTGAATCACTTTCTTGGATGGTGATTTTAACTGGACGTTTAGCTTCATCTTCCCATTTTTGTCTCTCTTGTGTAAACTCTTCAAGTTTCTTATTCAACTCCTTTTCCACCCCTTTCAATTTCTTCTTCTCATCACTCGTCAAACCTCTTTCATATTTCAACTCATTTTGTAGTTTCTTCTGAAGTAGTTCATTAACTTGGTTTTCAATCTTATGTTTTTGTATTATTTCAGGATCATTATTATCAGTGAGTTTACCCCTCTGTTTACCAGCTGTAGCGTCCTGTTTCCCACTTGAGCTTGTATAGCTATAGTCCAACGTCTCCAAATACTTGCTAAAATCGTTCAATGTATACTTCTGTTGTTGAAATGCATAGTAAACCACAAACGATATTGTTAGAAATATCAATACCAGGAACGTCGGTCTGCTCAATCTAGCCATCTTCCACTGTAGCTTATACTGTTTCTCGAGGTATTTGACTTTTGTAGTTCCTTGGACTTGTTTTGTCTTGAAAGTTGACCACTTGATATTACCAACTATCTACCTTTTCGCTGATCTGGTGATCTTAGCTTTTTGGTACCTCCGAACGTGTCAAATTCCAGATCCAGGCACAACACAGCCAAATTGGTTGACTCGTGATTGATGAATCACTTCTTTATATCAAAGCTGAACAAACCGTCTCCTAACTATTAACCCACTTTTCGTCCCACCATCCCCATTTCAATTATCTATTTAAAAATATTATTATTTAGTATTGTTTCTCTAAAAATCTGACATAATCGCTGAGTAAGCACCGTAAAGTTACTACAAATTTAAATCTTTTGAAGTTCATCAATTGATAAACCAGTTATAAACCTCATACTATAAATATTACATCAGTGTCCTGCTCCTCTTCTCTATACCCAAACCATTCACAACGTCAATATCTACCCACCATGGACCTCTTCATCAACATGATACGCAACATAATTAGGCATCCCCCAACATTTATACCCAATAATCTTTGCCTGGTAGCAAATACCTTCGGTCTCGACCCCATCATAACCTTCACGATGCCACGTTGTCCCTATTATGTAATAATTGGGGAACATGATGCCCTGTTTGAAAATCTCAGATTTTAGGAATAATACAGCACCACCAACGGAATCTAATTCTATTGCAAATAGTTCGTCTCCATTGTTTCCATATTGTTCCTTTTTATGAATGAAATCATGCATATGGGCAGCACCAGCAGGTTTCGGGATGAAGACATAATTGGGATCTTTATCCATTTTTTCCACTTCTTCCTTTGTTGGTTTTGCTCTTTCGCCCTTCCATGAATTGAAATCATAATTTTCAATTATGGTACCCTTGGCTATTCTAGGTACAATAACATCTTTCCCAGAACTAATGAAATTCGTAAGCATTGAGTTCGGCACTTTCACAACATCACTATCTAAGAACAATGTATTTGACTCATCTTCAATGGCGGTACTAACTAGGAAGTTTCTTGATTTGGAGATGTTTCTGCGACGTTCTCTTTGTAGCGCGGCATCATGACGCTCCTCTCTACTCACCTGAGGAGATGATTCCTCTATATAGTTTGCATTGATGACGACAATCTTGGAGAAGGATTTGTCGTTATCATAAAGATCCAAGTATTTCAAGATATTATCATATTCATCCTGTTTACCAACAAGTACCCCCAATGTGGTTGTGTCCCAATCGAAATCCATTGAGTGTATCACATCTAGGAAATCTTTGAACGATCTATCAGGACCATATGAGCCAGTATGACCAATGACACTTAGGACAATGAGGTCGTTTAATGATGAATCTATTGATTTCTTAACATATGTGACTTTTTTATAACGAGGCTTATCCCTGATCAATATTTTTTTCTTGTATATATCATTGATATTATTGAAGTTGTCGAATTTATGGAATTCTTGTAAATTTTGCAAATTTTCTTGTGCTGTTTTAGTCAAGAGAGTATTTTCACCAAGTTGTTCTGCAACTTGTTTCACCTGAGCTTTCAAAACGTTTGAATTCGCCGTGGAGACATCCAATTCTTTTGTCACTATGTCGTATTGTTTCTGCACGTTTAGATATCTGTTTAATAAGTCATTACGATCAATAACTTCCTGGTCTCTAAACTCTTTAAACTTGAAGATTGAGTAACAAAGAATGAGGACCAGCCCAACAACGATGATTCTGTAGGAATACCTCGGTATTCCTGACATGGCTTCTTATTATAATCCTTTCAATCCCAGTGTATTAGTTTCACAGCAACAACGTGTTATCAAGTCTTGTTCAATTGCCAAAGGACAAGTTGTACTGTTTCTTTCTCGGTTTCTCAATTGTACGTAAATGTTATTTAGGCGCGACGAATTTTGAAAAATTTGGGATTTACAGCTGATAGACAACATGTCTTGAAAAGTGGTGATGTGTAGTTGATATAAGGAGATGTCTGAGGGTGGAGTGGGTAACCTCGTGCTCACAGTGTTACAGCCTTGATATGAAATACAGGAGTTTATACAAAGGCTTTAGGCAAATGGTGATTGAAGTAGGCTACGCTGTCTACGCAGGAACAGTTTTGGCCATTCGCGATTTAAGCACATGTCAATCCTCTATTAATGACAACGTGATATTAAACGAAATAGATACAAATGAATCGGGTGCTATGATTATCAAAATAACCAACCAACAAACTTCTCATAAACCCAGGTAGCATCCTTCTTTCCATGTCTCAATCTTTCTTTTCTTTCAGCAGCATCAATCTTCCCCTGTTCCTCCTCTTCATCAACAAAATGTTTCAGAGTGTATAGATCAACCTCTTCAGGCCTTCTGATCTTGGATCTCTTGACAATCTTATAACCAAAATATGCAATCACATAAACAGGAATCCCAATATATCCAGTGATGAAACTTTTATAATCAAACCCATTTAGGAATGCTGTGAAATTCTTGATGAATGCAACAATGATACACAACACTAGGGCAATATATGGACCAAACGATTGGAATGGAGCAGAGTATGCCAGTGATGTTTTCGAGACACCTTGAGCTTTCAAAGCTTTTGAAAAACCTATCCATGTTAAAATGATGGAAATCCATGTTAATAACCCAAAGATGGACACAACATTGACAAAATAACTGAAAACAGATTGGGAAGATTCTGCAACGGCCATATAAGCCAATCCACAAAATGCAGTGCAAAGACCCAGGGCGAAATATGGAATACCAAATTTGTTTGTCTTGGCGAAAATCTTTGGTGCATTTCCTGAACATGCCAATCCATACAATGTTCTTGAACCGATGTATAAATCTGAATTGGCAGCTGAAAAGATGAAGATCAGGATACAAGCATTGATAACGTGATCCAATTTCCCAATCTGTGCATTTCTAATGGCAACGACAAACGCAGAGGCATTAGCTGAAGTGGATGCCTTGGAGGCAGAGACTAATAAAGGATCGTTATATGGAACACACATCCCCAAAAGCAAAACAGAACAAACGTAAAAAACAATGATTCTGTAAAAAGTTAAACGAATGGCTTTTGGAACGTTTCTTCTTGGGTTTTCAGCTTCTGCCACAGTGATACCAACCAATTCTGTACCGGAATATGCAAAGACAGACGTGACAATGACATTGACAAAAGATACAAATTTACCCTTTGAAGGATTGGCAATCCCGCTGAACGGTTTGAAAGCACCTGGTTCATTCCAGTATCTAAACCCCAACCGATCATGAGTTGGACCACCACCAAGCATGATTATGAATAATAACAAGATCAATGCAACAACTATAATCACTTTTAGTGAAGATAACCAAAATTCAAATTCTCCAAAAATTTTAACACCAAAGATATTAATCAATACAATAACTATAATGAATATGGTTATCCATACCCCTGGGTTAACTTTTTCTCGACTAACCCAATATTGCAAGACAAGAGCACCTGCAGTGATTTGATTTGGTGTGACAATCAAATATTTAAACAGATAACACCATCCAACGGCAAACCCTAATGCTGGGTCAGCATATCGATCAGCATATCCACTGAAACCTGAAGGTAATGGAATATAAGTGGCAATTTCTCCCAAACAACACATCACTTGATAAACAATCAATCCTACAAATGAATAACCGATAAACAACGGAGCAGGACCGCTTGAAGATAAAGCTGTACCTGACCCAATCAATAACCCAGTACCCAGGGCACCACCAATGGCAATCATACTAACATGACGAGCTTTCAAGTTCTTCTTTAATCGATAACCTTCTTGAATGGCAAGAATTTCAGATTCATCCTGGATAGGATCTAGATAAGTTTCTTCAACACGACCATTTTGATTTAGCTGATTTTTCTCTACATCATAGGAGAAATCTTGTGATGTTTGTTGAGAAGATTTCTTATCTAGTGAATAACTCATGATGGATACTCTATACGATTTTGATTATCAAGATTATGGTGGAATAGCTTTGGGGATTCGAGTGGTTTTATACGTAAGGGTCTCCAAACACTTCCAATCTTGGACGACTTTAAAAGGCATCAACTGATTTACATAAATCTACGTTGGTTATTAGTGCGATTACATATTGGAATGGTCGTACAGCTGACGATATAACGACAAGAGAATAATACCAAGTAGCACCAGTAGTACCCCAAGGTCATCCGTCTGTTATCAAGCGCCGTGTGATAAGGGTCTCGCTGTGGGGCGTACCAGGCCGATATGGTGGGAGTTCCCGCTTAACGTTAGAGATTGAGCATTTTGTTCAGGGTCCTTCTGGCTTTTCCGTGGAGTTATCTGGTAAGGTGGTCTGATGTTGTTGTCTTGTACACTTATCGTGCTCTTGATACTATTCGTCTGATCAAAGAGTGCTCTATTGTCTCGTCCAGTCAACATTCCGGTGGGCAGCGTGCTGCTCCATTTACCCACTGAGGCTTCTATTTCTCTTTCTCTTTAGTGTTGACCAATGTCTTCACTACGGCATCACGGTCCACCACAATGACAAACCGTGAGGGTGAAATTTGTATACATTGGGGTATGGAACCGTATCTATACGTCTTAATACAAAGTTGGAAATTGTGCAGCTTATCGGCTTTTAGATTTAGTTCGAGGTGCATACTGGTGTACTACATTGCTGTATAAGTCGATATACGTGATTATATTTATTCAAAACAAATCTAACAAGTCGTTAGAGACACTTGATGTTGTCTGTTGAGTTTGTTGTTGTTGTTGTTGTTGTTGTTGTGGTTGAATTGTTGAAGAACTAAACAAATCATTCAACTCGTCCAAAATGTTTATAGAACCATTGTTAGTATCCCCCTGGTTATAATTCTCCTCTCCGTTATTATCATCATTATCAAAATCTAGTAAATTTTCTTCATTTTGTACAGAGAGTTGGAAATCTTTGATTTTCTTGATTTGAATAGTTTTAGCATTCTTGGAAGTCCCAGTGGTGAAGAAGACTGAATT
The DNA here is from genome assembly GCA_030574735.1 of Hansenula sydowiorum. Lineage (NCBI taxonomy): Eukaryota > Fungi > Ascomycota > Saccharomycetes > Phaffomycetales > Wickerhamomycetaceae > Hansenula > Hansenula sydowiorum. The sequence goes on from JAJMFN010000331.1 coordinate 68,151, forward strand.
TAATGATGAAATTTCCAATATTAATGAATTTAGTAAATCTGGTTGAAATTTTGGAATTGTTGTTTCAATCTTGTTTAATTTCAACAGGATCAATTTTTGTAATTCTTTTGAATCGTCTAATGACAAAATTCTCCAATATAAATAAATTTGATCCCTTATTTCAATATTTTCCACCATATCAACATTATTGAAAATCTTGGCTAATAATTGCTTCAACTCACCAGTCTTAACATTTATCTTAACCAATGAATAAATCAACGCTGATTGTATTTGTGAATCTAATTCAACAAAATTTTCAACATACCATGTTAATTTCTCTCCATAATTAACAACTTCAAATTCACCAAGAATCCAAACAAACGCAGCAATCGCCTCAGAATCAACCAATTTATCCTCAATTGTTACCAATGTTGGTAAAATGTTCTCGGATTGTCCCTTTGGATAAGCTCTCAAGATATCTCTCAACACTATTGTCACTGAATCATATAATTCACGTTCATTAATCAATCCAATCAAAAATTCAGTTGCCTTACCCCCATATTTGGCAAATTTAATACCAACTTGTCCTATGGCCTTGATGGATCTTTTGACAAATTCAACATCAAATTCATATCCATATTCTTTCAACTCGTTCAAGATCAATCCTGCATTGGATTCAGTGGCTAATCTAACAATGATTTCAAGTTTTTCCAATTTTAAATATAATGGATCGTTATATCTAACGAAAAACACTTTGAAATAATTTGTTAAAATATGTGGATATTTCTCAATTATAATACGAATGTTTCTTAATGTAACATATTGTACTTCTGGTGGTGTGGAGACTAATGAAACTAAAGGTGCTGCTAATTTCTTCAATATAGCTTCATACTCCTCATGATTATGTTTCAATTTCTCAACATTTATAATAATCACTTTCACAGCAACTAAAACAACTGATGGATTAGAATGTTGTAATTGTGGGATAACCCTTTCAATTATATGACTTGCCTCTTCTTGATCCAAAGTTTCATAATCAGATAATGCAGTTAATATAGTTATACGCCCCCATTCAGTACATTCATTCAATGCCATTAAGAATCTTTTCAAAACTTCACTAGTGATTTTCAAAACGTCTAATGATGGTTCCGATTCATGAATCTCGGCAAGTGCACTGATAGCATTTGCCACAACCATTGGATTTGAATCCTCAACTAATTTTTGTAATTTATCTAAAAACCCATTCTCTATGCAAATCTCCTTGTTTAAATCAAATAATTTGGCAACACATATAGCTGCTGTTTTACGAACATATGGATTTTCATCGGATAATGTTCTATTTAATGGGATCTCCATATAATCAACAATCTTATCCACCCTGATACACCCCATCGTTCTAATGGCCAATGCTCTGACCAATGGATTAGGATCCTCCGTATCTTGAACAAAAGTGTTTACAGCCAAGATACATAATTCTGGATTCGTCTTAGCATAATTCATAAGATATAAATAAACCAATTTTTTCTGCTTTAAATCATGAGTCGCAATGTTTTTCAAAACATCTGGAAACAATGCAGAGACATCTTTCCCCACGGTCATGGCAGCAATGACTTGTTTGATGGAATCTTTTCTTTCACTTGCATATTGTGATACAAGTCCCGCTCTTAACTCATAAGTTTCACCTGATAAGTTAGTAAACAAAAGTCAAGAACCGGAATGAAACTAGTTTGAACTCACCTTTACGAGGAGCTTGGAACATCTTTTTGATCCTTTTTTCTAAAGCTTTTGTAGACATGTTGACTGATTTAAGATTCTAGATACAGTGGTTGATCTTGGTACTGATTGATGACAGGTGTATAAAGTTCAACACAAGTAGAAAAGATCAGATCCAATGCAGTTTGTCCGAATAAAAATGGTTGGTATGGTCTATAAGTGCTCTCTTATAATGGAAACGCTAATTGGCTTGATATTCTTCTTTATCCGCCACTTTGCACAGCTTTAATTCAAATTTCAACACAATTCTCAATCTTTACCGTTCCAAAATATCCAGAATTGATGTTTTGATCAAGAAAAAAACAAAACCATAAATCTGTCATTTGGGTTTGGTGTTCTTCACGGGTGAGTAATCTCACCTATTGGAAAATTGGAGCTTCTACAATACTGAAAAGACATCTTGATAATAACGAAAGAGTAAAGATGCCTATTGATTTGGGGCTTTCAAGAATAGCCACTCTGCTGGCCAAGATCGGTAATCCACAATTGAAACAGAACTTTATTCATATCGCAGGTACAAATGGGAAAGGTTCAGTGTGTGCTTATTTAACTTCAATCTTATTATCAACAACTAGAAACTTGAAGATTGGTAAATTCACCTCGCCACATCTATTGTATCGTAACGATTCAATCACACTAAACAACATACCCATTTCTTTGCAGAAATTCACACAGGTGGAGGAGGATATAAATAAAATCAATGAAGAATTCCATATTGGTGCAACAGAATTTGAAATTCTGACAGCTACAGCTTTCCAAATCTTTCAATTGGAAAACGTTGATTTGGCAGTGGTAGAGGTTGGACTTGGTGGGAGATTGGACTCTACAAATATAATCCAACCAGCTGTGATTAATGATCAAAATGAAATCCTAACAAAGGGGGTCTTGGTCACTGGTATAACGAAAATTGGAATGGATCATGAAAATATCCTAGGTTCTACAATAAGGGAAATCGCTGGTGAGAAGGCCGGTATAATTAAATCCAAAATCGGTAATGTCGTTGATGGAACTAATGAAAGCGATGTCTTGGATGTTATAAGGACAAAGACCCATGAGACCGGGAGTCAGAATATCGTTGTTAATCCTGATTCCAATCTGATCAATACCAATTGGGGTATGATCAATAGAGATGAATCACCATTGAAGGGGAACTACCAATTACAAAACTTGTCGGTGTCGTTGAAAATCATGGAATTGCTATTCCCTTTCCTATTGGCTAATTATTCACAACATGTAAATTTCAATAGGGAGACAGTGATACGTGGTATCCAAACAGTTGAATGGCCTGGAAGATTACAATCAATAAATTTGAAATATTCCAAAACCAAGCCGGCGTTGCCAGTCTTGTTGGATGGTGCACATAATGGACAATCTGCTGAACAGCTAGGTGATTTTTTGAAACAGACATATGGAGAAGATGCTATAACGTTCATCATTGCCGTGACAAAGGGGAAAGACTTGGAATTACTACTATCTCCGTTGATAAGATCACAGGATAAGGTTATATTAACACAATTTGGTTCAGTGGATTCAATGCCCTGGATAAAAGCTAATGATCCAATTAATTTGAAGAAAGAAGTTGAAAAATTCACGGGAAATGTCATCATTAAGAATGAAATTGTGAAAACTTTAGATTTGGCAAAAAATGATTCAAACGTTGTGGTTTGTGGAAGTTTGTACCTCATTAGTGAAGTGTTGAGACTACATAGGTCCAATAGTGAGTAATAACTACTTCAATGAGATATTATAATCCTTGAGTAGGTATATAAAACATAACTAGTCATCGATTTTTGTTTTCTTTTCATCGTGCTGTTCCGAGTTAGAGCTAGCGTCATCGTCTTCAGGAGCATCTGTACGCTTCGATCCAATTTGTGTGATATCGTCATCGTCTTCCTCATTTAAAGGTTTATTAGAATCCGCATCGAGGATCTTACCATCTCCATCATCAATACCAACATCTCCTTCATATGTCCCCAATTGGAGTTCTGCAATCTCACCAGAGTCTGAATGCTCTTCATCGGTTGGGCCTTGTGCTTTTTCAAGATCTTTATTAGATATACCAGCTTGCTTTTTGAAATCTTCCACTGTGAATGTTGGTTTGGCTTCATCTTTACTTTGATGGCTTCCTCCGATTGGACCGGATTCCTTCTTGACTTCATTATCATTCTCCTTCTTCATCTCTTTTTTATCTTCATCATGATTTTCTTCTTTCACTTCCTTCTTGTAGTTTTTGGAGAAAAAGTCACCAATGTCTCCCTTTTTCAGTGGTTTGACTAAATACTCACCATCATTGGTTACCTTCCCAACATCTTTAGAAACTTCATACCATTCAAGATCATCTTTTGCATATTCCTTCAACGAATCACCCAAAGAATCATCCCATTCGTTATCATTATCAAGCCACTGGTCCCATTCTTTAGTCCCCGGTGTTAAAACAATAGGCATTCTGTCGTGCAACCATTTCATTTGTTTTGGTGCAGGACCAGTGATGATTGTGAAAGTACCATATTTATCATCTGTATCTTCAAAATCAACAAAATCGAATAATCCAGCCAAGAATATTAGTTTATCATCTTTTCTACGTAAATGGTATGGAATTTTGTCAACTTTTTTGGTTTGTCCCACTTGTTTATGAAGCCATTCATAGTAACCTTCAATTGGAACAACACAACGACTATGTTTACGCACTGGTTTCCATAGCTTCTGCCCATCAATAACAGATTCTTTTCTGGCATTGAAAGTTTTGTATTGGCTTAACAAAACGCTATCAGTAATGATGACTATTAATAAATTGAAATTAGAAGGATACTCACTTTGCATCTGCCTTCTTCTTTGTCCAAAATGGAATCAATCCCCAACTCATATATTGTACAACTGATTCACCATCCTTGGTTTTCCTATACGTTGGTGCAAATTTCGTAGGACCAACGTTGAAAGTTGGATTCTGTCTATCAGAATCACGAACGTCTTTTACATTAACATCAGATCTTGCAAAGGCATTACTGATATCGCCAGCATCCTTTATAAAGTTAGTATAATGCTCTCAGGGATCAATCTAACATGCATAATCACTCACAATAGACATAGCATATCTACCACACATTCTTTTATTTTGTTATTTCAGTATCAATACGTTAGTGTAAAGTATGATAGCTCAATTAAATCTCGAAATACTTGTAGTCCAAGAACAATATATAATAGGTTATTGTTTATTGCTCTTTGCTCTGTCAGAATTACGTGTCAGTAATCGCTATTAATTTTTGTATTCGAGCGAACCGAATAATCAAAAAACTTTCCAATAGACACAAAAGATCCAGATCTTGACATTAGTCTCAAATTCAAGATGATTCGTCAGCTAAAAGGCTCTTTACCCGCAGTCAGATCTCTGGCAAGGTCGTCTTTGCACACAAGTAAACCGCTGAGATTTTCGTCACATTTTGCAAGACAGCATGTTTCCAACCATGGGAGAAGAAGTTGGAGTAAGATAATCCTGACAACTCTGGGTGGTATTGGGTTAATAGGTTTCAGTGCTTGGTGGGTCTACTGGCCACATCATACGTTCCCAAAGTCGGTTGCCAAAATATTGAGGAAAGGTCTTTGGGCAGAATCAGAAAAGGGTGAAAGAGACTATCAAACTGCATTGAAACATTATTTGGAAGCACTAGAAGAGGCCGATAAATTAAAAGTTGAACCTTTGAGTGACGAATACACAGGTATTCAACTTAAGGTTGGTGAAATGTATGAACGCTTGAATATGAATCAGGACGCCCTAATGATTTACTCTGAGATCGCATCTGCTTATTTAGATGGTTTATCAACACCGGGGAAGATCCCAACACAACAAAGACCACATATCATTCAGAAGGATTTAAGAGTTGTTGTAAAGATGGTTGAATTGAATAAGGCTAATCCATACACATCCAAAATGCTATTAATGACACATTTTTTGATCGCACAGGAAGAAGTTGCTAAAAGAAGCAAAACTGTATCGAAATTGATTAAACAGGAAAAGGCACAAATATTACAGGATGTATCACAGAATCAAAATCAAAAAGAGCAAGGATACTCGAATCCAATCAAGGAAGACGCTTTGAAGGTGGGCGACGATGATCAGGCAATTGTTATAGAGAAGAATAGAGAAGCTTGGGAACCATTTCGTGATGAGCTTTTCAATGCTAGAGACTTATATGTTGCGATCTGTTTAGCCACCGGGGACTTACAATCTGCTGTTCGTACTAAAATTGCAACAACGGAATGGATGTTGAATGCTGACTGTGAACCAGGTGAAATTTTGATGTCGCAAGCAAACTTGGGATCGTTGATGTATTTGCAAGCTGAAGAATTTGAAGCAAAAGAATATCGTGCTATAAAGCAAAAATTATCTGATGATGTGATTTCTGCTGAGAAATTCAATAAGAAAAGCTGTATTGATCTATCTCTAAAATGTTATGAATCAGTTTTAGTCTTTTCCAAACAGCTACCTGCTCAACTTCGCCGTGAGGAAAATGTTGAAGAATCCATCGCATTATCTACATATGGCTTAGGAGTTGTAAGACTCCACCTTGGTGAACTTGAACTGGCGAAGAATTTGCTACGAGAATCTAGATTGAGAGCTAAAGGTAGTGGGTTTGATGATTTGGTGACTGAGGCTGAAAGAGAGCTCGAGAAGCTAGGTAAAGAGGTTGAAAAGATGGAGAGAGATAATAACACGAAATTTTCGGAACAAGAGAGAATCAAAGCTCTGCTGAAAAACAACGGCCAACAGCCAGATATTGAAATCGACGTACAAATGAACAAGCACAAATAACCAAATTGTATATAAACCAAATCAATGCCCTTCATCAAGATGGATGTAGTATACCTTATCTATAGAAAAAGAAATCGCGAAATTAGCAGGCCATTTTAAATTTTGACAATTTCCAGGAAAACTAAAATCTTGAAAATCAAATCCACTATCAATCTCTTCTGATTGGTATACCCCAGAAACTGCTACAACACACCTATTTATACAACAAACCCTGATGAATTTCACACATCACCTGAAAAGGAGCTTTGTCTTGAAAGGCCATCCGCTCAGAGTAAGGCCTTTCTCTACTTGCAGAACTCAGCTGAACCAAGTGGCCGGTGCTGCCGCCGCTGTGCGAAAGTCCATAATACCGAATGGTCCAACAACCACAGGACTACACTACGAAGTTGACCCTGAGTCCCCAATCAACCATGATAACGATCTCATACGGAAGGTATTTGATGATGATCTGTATTGGGGGAAATTCAATAGGCAAGAGAGGGCAAGCCCTGTGAAGAATCTTCCATTTTTAAATAGACTGACAAAAGATACTGGGCTATTTCAAAATCCTTATTTGACAACCCCTGCTGGGTTGAGAGAGTTCAGTAAAGACTCGCTCACAAAGGCAAAAGAACTTGTGCACGAGATGACAACAGACCAAAGTCCGGAGGGACTCAGGTCATACATCACAAAACTGGACAGATTAAGTGATGTTTTGTGTCGTGTGATTGATCTTACTGAATTCATTAGAGTTGCACATCCAAAAAAGAACTTTGTCAACGCTGCCCAAGAATGCCATGAAAAGATGTTTGAATTCATGAATGTCTTGAACACCCATGTCGATTTATATCTCATTTTAAAGAGGGTCTTACAAGAGGAGAAGAATCTAACAGCTGAAGAAATACAAGTTGGGAAGATCTTGTTAGCAGATTTCGAAAAATCAGGTATTAATATGGACCCAGAAACAAGAAATGATTTTATTGAATATTCACAGCAAATTGCAATTTATGGTCAGCATTTTTCTAATGGTCTTGGTGAATCTGAAAATGCATATATCGAGATACCTGTGGAAAAGCTTGCTCATCTAGAGAAATCTATTTTGAGTCATTTGACTTTGGATTTGAGAAGAGCAAACTACAAAGTTCCATCATGGGGTTATCTACCACATGCCATCTTGAGATATTGCAAAGATGAGGATGTGCGTAAGAAGGTTTGGGTTGATCTTCACAGCACAAAGAATAGCCAAGTTCAATTATTGGAAACTACATTAAAATATAGAGGTGTTCTAGCACGCACCATGCATAAACCTAATTTCTCAGCATATCAACTAGATGAAAAAATGGCCAAATCACCAGAGCATGTCATGAATTTCTTAACAAAGTTGGCTGAAGAGACAAAACCCAAAGCCATTCAAGAGTTGAGATTATTAACTAATTTGAAACAAAAAGAAACAGGTGATACCAGATCCTTAAGCAACTCTGAAGTCGCACAATACTTGAAACCATGGGATAGAGATTATTATTCAAATCAATATTCAACCAGTCAGAGATCTACTGCATCGGAGCAAATCAGTTCATATTTCTCTCTTGGTGCTGTACTTCAAGGTTTATCTAATTTATTCAACTCCATTTATGGTATCCAATTAATTCCAAGTCAAGTTCAATCTGGTGAAATCTGGTCCGACGATGTTAGAAGATTAGACGTCATCAGTGAAGAGGAAGGATTAATTGGTATAGTCTATTGTGATTTGTTTCATAGACAGGGCAAAACCCCAAATCCTGCACATTTTACAGTCTGCTGTTCCAGAAAGATTTATTCCGATGAAGATGCTGAAGACTTGAAACTAGTTCAAACTAGTAAGTCCAAACTCACTGGTGAAGAATTTCAACTTCCTGTTATATCGTTAGTTTGCAACTTTGAAAAGAATGCAAGCATCGGGAGATGTCTTTTATCATTAAACGATGTTGAAACAATTTTCCACGAAATGGGACATGCTATGCACTCAATGTTGGGAAGAACTTCATTGCATAACATTAGTGGTACGAGATGTGCCACTGATTTTGTTGAATTACCAAGTGTCTTGATGGAACATTTTGCCAAAGATCCAAGGGTTATACAAACTTTCTCCAGACACTATTTAACTGATGAACCGATCCCATTACAATTGTTGGAAACTTTTCAAAATGAAAATAATTTTTTGAAGCACACTGAATCATATTCACAAATCAAAATGGCATTTTTAGATCAATACCTACATTCAAATGTCGTTCTCTCTGAAGACTTTGATTCCACTGCGATTTATCACGAATTGGAACAAGAAATGGAGATTTTAGCTGACAGTGAATCAAATTGGCAAGGTAGATTTGGTCATTTGTTTGGATATGGGGCTTCTTATTATTCATATTTATTAGATAGAGCTATTGCATCAAAAGTTTGGATACACCTATTCGCTTCTAATCCATTAGATAGAGCCAAGGGTGAAAAGTTTAAAAACTCAGTCTTAAAATGGGGTGGCTCTAGAAACCCATGGGTTTGTGTTGCTGATTGTTTGGACATGCCAGAAGTTGAATCCGGGGATAGCAAGGCCATGGAGTTGATTGGTGAAACCGAATTGAAGATATGATAACACCTCTTGATTTCACATTCATACAACACATTAATAGTACATACAATAATATAATCAAATACAAAACATCATCATCTTCTACAACTTTTTTTAAGAACCCAAAATTAAAATCATTTTATAGTTTTATACATATACAACCAGATAGTTAAAACAATTAACTGCTGGTCATAACTTGCCAGACACGGATGATAGAATCAGTGTAACCAGCGAATAAGTTTTGACCATCAGCGGACCAGGTTAATGAGATAGCTTCTGGGTCTCTAGCTTTACCGGAGGTAGCGAATTCTGGTTTCAATTCATCAACAACAACACGTTCTTGCAAGTTGAAGACTTTGATGGATGAAGCAGTAGCAGCGGTCAACCAGTATCTGTTTGGAGAGAAGGCTAAAGCGTGAACTTCGTCACCGGCAGTTAAGGTGTACAAAGTTTTTTGGGTGTTCAAATCCCATAAGATGATTTGACCATCTTTACCAGCAGAGGCAACTAAAGTTCCATCTGGGGAGATAGTGATGGTTGAAATGTAACCAGTGTGACCAATGTAATCAGCAGTCAATTGGTAGTTTGATAAATCCCATGACTAAAAAATAACTTGTTAGTGAAACTAGTTCAAAAAATCCATGAATTTTCATATATACTGGAGTTTTTTAAAACTAAATCTTCTCTAAGAAAACTTCTTCTTGATAGAGTATCAGAGATCTTGGTGATTAAATATGTCTCATTCGAAGTTTGATAGGCCTCGTCTGAAGTAGCAAATATAAGTAACATCATCTAATCAAAAAAAGAAGTAATCCAAATTCGAGAAAACTTTCAAACATTCTAAAAATCCCAATAATTATATGGTTCATGTTAGCAAAACGAAGGTAAACTTACTTTAACTAATTTATCCCAACCAGCAGAGATAACAGTTGGAGCATCATCTGGGGAGAATCTAACGGCTGAGACCCAGTCGTTGTGACCAGTCAAAGTGGACATACATTTACCAATAGTGTTCCAGACTTTAACGGTTTTATCACGAGAAGCAGAAACAATTTGTCTAGAGTTTTTAGCAATTGAGACTGATAAAACATCACCAGTGTGACCAACAAATCTTTGTGAACAAGCACCGGTTTGTAAGTTCCATAATCTCAAAGTTTTATCCCATGAAGCGGATAAAGCGAATAAACCATCTGGAGAGATGACAGCATCTTGGACAATGTGTGAATGACCTTTTAATGATTTCTTTGGAACACCGTATTGTTGGTCATCACGGGTTAATTGCCAGGTGATCAAAGTTTTATCACGGGAAGCAGACAATAATAAGTCTGGTTGAGCTGGGGTGGTGGCTAAAGCGGTAACCCAACCGTTGTGACCTTCTAAGGATCCTCTCAAGACAAGAACTTCTTTGGTAGACATTGTGTATGAAATGTTTGATGATTCTATCAGACAACTTATCAACGATTCTGAAGATGTTGATGAAATAAATTTTTCAAAGCACCTCTCCAGGCTCTCAGAACCATGAACTGTTAACTATGGTGTGTCTCTTACCGGTGGAATTTTGACAATTTTTTGATGTTTTGACAAAATTCGAGCATTGTGTTAGTTAGGTACCAGACTTACACAGTGAATTGTTAGCTCCCTCAGTAACTGAAAGCACCAGAGTGACAAATCCGAGGTCCCGGTTAAGGAAAAAGTGACTGCTCTCAACATCCGGACATCATACAATGTATACACTTGTATTAATGACAGATGAAATGTTCAATTCGCGTAGTTCGCGAAATGAAGAGTTGGACCACTGTTCGTTGATTATGCCGAGTAATAGACAAGTTATAATGGCATGATCAAGAAGTTGATTGAAGGTCAATTGATATTGCAAAAGCTGGTATTTTTGACACAAAACCCTATATTACATAATGTCTGAAGAACAACATGAGTTCGTCCAAGCTAGATTGGATGCTTTGCACGAGATTGATACGGTAAGTTTGTCTTTGTTTGGAGCTTATCCCGAAGGATCCAATATTATTGAATCATGGAAACATCAAGACTAACCTGGTCCATTGAATATAGAAATTGGTTTCGGTTCTAAATCATTCATCATCGGCATTATCCAACTTAACAGAATTGAAGAAAAACGCATCCAATAGAGAAGAATTATCCAGGGTTAAAGATGGGTTCCAAGACGATATTAAGCAATTTTATACAGATTTGGAATTTGCTTCAATAAATTTGAAAAAAGAGATTAAACATCTTGATGATAGAATTGGTAAAACAGATTCAAATGGCATTACAATATTACCAATAAATATAAACAAGAAGGCTACATGGGCAGGTGAGGAAAAATTAAAACAACAATTGAATCATATTGATCGTACATTAAGTGATGAACAATCATAACAGCCTCTCATTTTTCAAAATAACCAATCAAAATACCAATCAATCCAATGATTGCAGCAAGAATGGCCAATCCATAATTATGATCCCTAACTCTACCAGTTCTTCCAAAAGTTGGTGTTGGAATTAAAAAGAATTTACTCTTTGCCAAATCAAAATTTGAAACTGGTGGATATTTAGACTTGAACAAAATATCTGTCCAAAACGGGTTTGTTAATTGAGATCTTTCATGACTGAAAGCATCAAATGACCATTTCCCATGATATGCACCATATCCGGATTCTCCAACTCCTCCAAATGGAAGATTTCCTAACCCAACATGGATCATACCGTCGTTGATCAATAGGGCACCTGATCTGATTTGTGATGAAATCAAATCAATCTCATGTTTTTGATGTGAATATATATATAAAGCTAATGGAGTATCCAACAGATCAACAATAGGATCAATAACTTCAGTTTGTAGGTTTTTAAATTTGATGATTGGTAAGACTGGACCGAAAATCTCTTCACTCAATAAGGAATCGGTGAAATCGACATTATCAACAACTAAAGGTGGAATGTATCTTTGTTCCCTACTTGCAGATGATAAATCACCAATAATGATATCACCTTTTGTTTGTTTAACCAACCCGACAATTCTGTCCCAGGCTTTTGTGTTGATAACTTTCCCGAAAGTTTCCACAGTAGCGTTATAATGTTCTTTAATGGCATTACGTATGGCAATGACAAATTCATCATGGATCTCTTCATCAACCAAGACATAATCAGTAGCAACGCATGCTTGACCGGCATTGGTGAATTTTGTGAATGCAATTCTTTTCGCTGCGGTTTCCAAATTCCCCTTTGTGGATCTTGTCACAATAGCTGGAGACTTCCCACCAAGTTCCAACAGAACAGGAGTTAAATTCTCAGCAGCCTTACGTGCGATAATCTTACCAACTTGACCTGAACCAGTGTATAAGATCTTGTCGAATTTTTGATTCAACAATTCATTAGTCTCTGGAATCCCACCGTTAACAGCTTGGAAAATTGAAGGATCAAGAGCATCTGTCAAAATAGTTGTCAAAATTTGTGAGGTATATGGAGATTGCTCGGATTGTTTCAATACAATCGTGTTACCAGCAGCAATTGCACCAGCAATCGGTTGTAAAGCCAATATCAATGGATAGTTGAAAGGAGAAATGATCAAAACAGTACCTAATGGAATCTTAGTAATTTTTGGTGCACTAAATTTGAACAACAAATTTGTACCTTCCGCAGCTTTTGGCTTTGCCCAAGTTGGTAATTGTTTAATGATACCTAATAAATCACTATAGAACACAGATAATTCGGTTAATTCGATTTCTGGTTTTGGCTTATTAAGGTCCTTTTGAACAGCTTTGATGATTATATCTTCATTATCTTTGATTGCAAAATATAAAGCACGTAGTTGATTTAAACGGAATTCAATACTTGACGTCTTCTGAGCACGGAAGGACTTCTTCAAATAGCTAACAATCTTTGGGATCTCCTCAATTGGAGTATATTCCAATACATCTGACATTTTGCTTTTGCTTTTACTTTTGTTTAACTTGACTGTCGAATATAGCCAGATATACGTTCAATTGAGTAAATTTGGCCTTTGTTCAAACTATTTATACCGGCCCTTGTGTGAAGATGAGATCCCCTGTTTATCAAAATCGCTTGTTTATGTAAGCTAAACGGTTCAAGTACGCGGTGATACTCGGCCAATGGAATCAATGACAGGATAATCGATATATGGCTTCTGCTGTCCTCTGCTTCAAGTGGAGGTATTGTCCTTGGTCGATTGGTTTATTTATATAGTTTGATTAGTTGTTGGTTTGGATTAGACAATCGGAGCTATTGTTTCAGTATTAGAAACCGAAATATTATTTGACCAAACAGCAACTGACTTCTACTGATCTCCCAATTTAAGCGAAGAGCAGTTATTATGATATAAACTAATTGAAAAAATGACTACATTTATGCTTCCAGACACTGTTGTTTGGTTTACCAGTGTATTATATCGTGTTTGTTAGATATTTCTGTCAATCTGGGGTCCATTTGAATTACTATTTTCGATGATTACAAGCAAATGACATTTAAAAACCCGTATATTCCTAACACCCAGTATAAAAAAATTTTCTATAAAAAAGAAGTGGACTCTGTGATCACAAATCAGAATTCAAAGTATCACAATGAAAAAAATTCCCGATTCAACACGGAACAAACCCAATGTTGAATGTATTCTGTAGCTGGTTTGAACTGCGCAATTCGTAGCAACGTGAAAACTGATCAAAGTTGATGGCAGCGATGACGGATCAAATGGACACGGAAAATGGAAAATTGAGTCCTGTGAATAAAAACCATGAAACGTAAAAGCATAACTCGTTAACAAAATAAGATAATGGTGAAACTGTGAAGATCATTAAAACTGAAGAATCTGTCTTATGCAAAATAGTGTAAACCCCGTCATGTAGCTGATGGCAAATGGGGGAGTTACGAATAGTGGCGGTAGGCAATCATGAAACTAAGCGCCCAAATGTTTGAGATAAAAAGTGATCAATTATTGATCTTAATTTTTCAGTTGAACTGGTTCATAAGTTGGATTGGAAGTGTTGAATAGTGTATCTCTAGCCTCGCCTCTAACAACAGCAACGACTTCATCATTTACATAGACGTACCCTTCATCTTTGTTTTCGTTAGGGAAGACAGTTGAATGGTCGTTGCATAATGGAGATTTGATGAATTCTTCGTAACCTTTGGTGGTGGTTAATTCGACTGGAGTGGTGTTGACAACTAATGGCATTGTGTAATTGTTGATAATAGATGACTTTAATAGTTGAATTGTAGAGATAACAAAGAATAAATCACAGAGGAAACCTACACCTTATATACTTTTACAAATTCACAAAGCACAAACCTAGAGAAAGAGCTTATCTGCTTTGTAATTGCTTTTGAGCGGGATGACTTCATTCGGCTGCTAGTGTACCTACCGGTTCCCTGTCCAGTGATGAATTTTCTAGAAGGAACTCGACTTGGCTTGAAGAGCCACTAGGGAAGGTGAAGGTGGGTGGTGTGAGCTTGTGAAGGTGATTGGAACACAGTGTCTATGATGTAGACATGTCTCTTCGTTGTTCAATAGTTGAGGTGGATGGAAAGTATTCAGAGTAATACCCACAATTCCCGGATGGACTGGTGACCTTTCCTGCTTAACGGTTGATGATTTGGTGATGCTGTGACTAATCTGGAGAAAAAAGGAGGAACATCATCAGTAAATTCTCATTACGCATTTCAAGCAACACTCGTCATAGCCATTAAAACCAGTTGAGCAACTTGAAGATTTGTTGCTTCTTCAATCACTATGAAAATCAACATCAAGCAATATACCTACGATAATTCTATTACTGGATGATCATATGGTTACTCTTCATGGGTTTATCATGACGGCTTTATTAGCTGCATCTGTGAAAAGTGTTGCAGGATTCTCTCTCAGTTTTTTAAAACCTCACTCGGAAAAGTGTTTAAGCTCCGAAAATAATAATCTCTCTTAAGGGTTTATTAACTAACAATAAGACATCATGAGAAAAGATGATATAACTACATCTGATTTGTAGATGATGAACCACTTGATGTTGACTATGGATGGAGCATCTATCATATCTATCTAGTCATTTATAGAATCAAAATCCGAACAAGATCAATGCCATGGATAACCGCTTCCTCGTTAATATGGTACACATATTTTGACTCCTAGTCTTCCGAAGTTTAAGATATTATAGGTATCCGTTACCGTTCTTTGGTTATCAGTCTTTTCAATTTACGAGGTTGGGTCAAGTATTCACACTAGTTAGTGAGATATAAAGTAATAGCCTCGCCAATTTGTTTAAGTCTAACCGCTTCTCGGCAAGTAGCATCTCAACTTTATTAGCCTCGGCTTTTATAATCCACGTTTAGCTTTGTATAGAGAAATGAGATATAACTATAACTTCCTAGCTATTTTGAGAGCTCATTATAGATACTTGCTATATTTCATGAACGGTTTCAGTCAAACAATCTTTTAGCTTAATCAATTTTATTTTTAGATATAGCTCACAGTGCGCAACTAGTGCAATATAATCATATTCATCTGCGATACGTCCTCGCTAGTTAATCAATTCATATCCACTTCTGTAAATACAAAGTGATTAGCTTCATTTTACATTGACTTCATTTTACATTGACTTCATTTGAAAAAATGTTCATTCTTCAAGCACATTCACCTCTTCAACGTCTTGTAATTGACATTTATGTATGCACTGATACGAGTTTGACAGCGTTTTAAGTATCGAAAGTCAACCAATCACTATAGCAAAGCAACTGACCCATTAATTGGATCTCTGATAACAACTCAAACACCCAAGTCCTGGCTTCTTAATAAGCCCACGGCCAAAAGATGAATAATCATCAACAATCATATCTTATTTTTCAATCGATCTGAAATATTGAAAAAATTTTAACTCGACTTTACTTGTCGTGCCTCTTGGTACTGAACTCCAAACTCTAGATTCATAGCGACTTCGTAAAACACAATTCACAATCCACTCTAAGCATCTGATTCAACCCCCCATGGTTATAGGTTCCCAAGCAAAGTATGAAGGCAGTATCTAGTATATTGGAGAATTATTCAACTTGTTCGAATCGTCGAATCCAGAATCAACAGAGTTGATGTAGTTTTGTAAACTTTTCTTTCAGAATCAAGTAGATCCGATCCCACTCCAAAAATCAAATTCAATTAACTCCCAATTGGGTAAAGTAATGAATGAACATGTCTATCTCTCTTCGAGTCTCGACTGTTCAGTCCACAAAGTTGGCTTATATATCATCATTTAATTGGCGAATGGATTCCTAGTGCTTCTATTACGTAGAGAGGATCAGGTAAAATCAAAGAGAAATTAAAAAAAAAATTATTGTATGGATCGGTACCTTTCCCTTTTTGGTAAAGTAATTAATGCAACATACATCATAACCACAACTTCTGTAACCCAGGCCAGTTCAACACCAGGACACATCAACCTTATATCTATGCCCAGGGCTAACAAAACATCACACGTTCCTCTGATCTAGACTTTAAGAAGGTGTTGGTTCATGTTGGACCGCTTGAATTTTGAATTGATTTGTATGGTGGGTTTCCAGATCGCGTAGTATCCTATGAACTTGGACTCCATCGAGAAAAGTAAGGTGCCTTCCAATAGTAAAAAATTTTCACCGTCTCTTTCTTACTGTCAGGTACCATAGGATGGAAAGGATGGGAAGCTCATTTCGTGAAGAAACTACCTGGTGCTACATAGGGGGTATCACTAAGCTAATTACGTGCACAGTGCACTCGGAGGAACCGGTATGATCTAGGTGTAATAGGCAAAGCTAGTTATTTTTTAGTGTGGTGAGTATGGAAGTTGTCTCGACGTGTCTTGAAAAGTGTTACAGCTTTGTTCGTCTGTTTGTTTCGAGGTTGTAGTATATACCGAGTTTTAAGTATGGTTCTTGATCAAGCTTTTATGAGAGATCACTTGCAAGACTTTTACTTTTAGTTCTTGCGTTTTGTATCGAGAATGGCCATACATTTCAAACATCAGCCTCTTTGACTGGTGATCGACTTTGTTTACAAGCGGAAATGTATACGATCTGTCACTGTGCACTGTACGTAGATTCGATCTGTGGATCATTACTGCACTTGTTTTCCCTTTTGTGAGCTTCCTCGAGGATTCCACAAAGGAGTTTGTTTACAAGTCGCGTTCTCAAAGGTTCATAGCCGACTTTGTTTCCCATTTGGAAAAATAACAAGTCCTTGCTGACATGGAATTGGATCCACAAAACAAAGCATCAAACAACCTCATGGTGGAAGTAAGCAAGAGATGGCTATAGACCACACAATGGGCACCCACTTGGACCTGGACTCCCTACTTCATAAATCCAGTTTCACAATTGTATCAGGCTGAAACCATCGGAAAGCAAAAATTCGAGAAATGCACCAAAATGTTTAGCGACGCGTCTCCAAGCTGCAAAAAAAACCGTGTACGTCTCAAATTGCAGAACCGTTAATCAAAGCACAGAACGAGAAACTCTTCATAAAATGTGATTTGAAAAGTCAACAGTAAACACCAGTGGCCCAAGGGGAGTGGGAGGACTCGTACCTTAGCGAATGCCATTTGGCTAGAACTAGTCATAATGGCCTGTTTGGGTAGAATGGGAAATATTCCTCAATTCAAGAGAAACAAAAGATTATCATTATAAATACTCTTGAGATCCCATCCGTTGAACATACAACTCATACCACACAGACATATCCAACCAAGTCATAGTTCCAACGTCGTTCTTTACAAGATACCCATCTGTCGTTAACATACATAACAATCAAAGATCATTGCCATTCCTTCATCCTTGATCTCATATTATAATCTATATACACAGAACATACCCTCAATTTCTATTACACACTTGGAAATATGCAATTATCAGTCGTTTTGTTATCTGCTTTGGCTTCATTAGCCATTGCTCAACCAGCTCATGAACATCACCAACACAAACGTGATGTCAAGATTGTTACCCAATATGAAACCACTATTGTTACTCAAGGTGCTGACGGTCAAGAAACTACTAGTGCTGCTGTTGCAACTACAAGTGCCACTTCTGCCACTCAAGCTGTCAACAAAGGGATTGTTTCCGATGCCAACTCCGCCATCAACAGTTTCTTCGGTGGTAACTCTGATTCAACAGGTTCCACCACCACTCTAGTCTCATCATCAAATGCTGGTTACTCTTCATCAAATGCTCCTGCTTCATCATCAACCGGTGATTCTTCCCAGTCATCAACCTCTTCAACATCTTCATCATCATCAACTGGTGATGCCGGTGCTGCTTCCGGTGCTAAAGGTATCACTTACTCTCCATACACCAACTCTGGTTCATGTAAAGACGCCGATACCATCAAATCTGATATTGAAAAATTATCCGATTTTGACATTATCCGTTTATACGATGTTGATTGTTCAGGTGTTGAAAACGTTTTGGCTGCTAAAAGCTCAAACCAAAAGATCTTTGCAGGTATCTATCACGTTGATTCAATCTCATCCGCTGTGGAAACTTTGTCAAGCGCTGTTAATGACAACTGGGATGATATCCATACCGTTTCCATCGGTAACGAATTGGTTAACGCTGGTACCAAGTCTGCTTCTCAAATCGAAGCCATTGTCAGTGAAGGTCGTTCCGCTTTGAAATCCGCTGGTTACACTGGTAAAGTTGTCTCTGTTGATACTTTAGTCGCTGTTCAAAACAATCCAGAATTATGTGATTATTCCGATTACGTTGCTGTTAACTCTCATGCCTTCTGGGATGGTAACACTGCTGCTGGTGATTCAGGTACTTTCTTAAAGACTCAAATCGCCAACATCAAGAAAATCTGTGGTGGTGATAAAGATGTCTTGATCACTGAAACTGGTTGGCCAACACAAGGGGACACTTATGAAAACGCTGTCCCATCTACTGAAAACCAACAAAAGGCCTTGACGAGTATCATCGACGAAGTTGCTGACCAAGTTATTGTCTTTACTACTTACAATGATTTATGGAAAGATGCTGGTACTTACGGTGTTGAACAATACTGGGGTATCTTCTCATCATAAGTTTTTCAAAAACTATTTGAGATATAAATTATTGTATAAAGAGAGTTATGATTATCTGTCTGGACAGTTATGAAAAATTAAATTATGTAACATATATAGGGAATTTTTATTACAGGTTGTTAAGGTCGTTCGTTTACATTTTTCTTTTAGAGTAGTGTTTTCATTCTTCATTCTTTCTACAATGATCTTCATTCATACAATATATTAATCTCAGATTCTCTATACACCTTGTTTTTGTAACTTATAAGCCAAGTACTTTGCACTATGACCCAAGCTTACTACTGCCTGGGTGGACTCTTCATCTCCATCATCACTATCTTCTTGTTCTTGATTTGAGATTGATCTTTTCATTCCTTTATGATTGACTATTCTATTAGCATCACTAAATGGAACTTGTGGCTTTAACCGTTGACCAATGTTTACACCTGGTGCCCTGAACCAAATTAGTGGCCCTTCTGTGTTTACATCGTTGTTGATCCCTGCCAATCTTCTCCGATTATTCGTCACATCCATCTTGATCAACCCCTTTACATCATTTTCGATCGAGATTGGAATGGTGAATGCTGGCGCAGTGGATGTTGGAACATAGGTAGGTACAGCGTGATGTAATGTTGGATGTTGTTGTAATGATGGCACTGTATTTCTTGTATAGTTGACAATTGGTGTGGTGATGTTTGATGGTGAATCTGTTGGTGCTGGGTCATTTGGTCTGATTATATATTTTGGACAGATACGACTGGTTGAATATTGACCCAAATCATCAGTTTCATCAATGTCTCTAATGTAGACAGCACCATGTAGTGGAGGAGCATTTGGTGCACCAATGGTTGGTTCGGGGATTGGCATATTTATAGTGGCATTTGGTGGTAATAAATGTTTCAATGGAGATTCATATTTTTTGAAACGACGAAGATTTGGTAAAGGAGTTATTGGATCTTCATGATCACGAACTTCATCAGGTAAACAAGCCTTCCAAGTTCTAATCTTATTAAAATTTTTATCATTATCGTTATATCTGAATTCACAAATAAACAATGGACCTTCATATTGGAATGCTGGATCACCTCTTTGATAACGTGTGAAATATGCAACATAACATTTCCCAATGATTTCATCGGCCAAATGATCTCTATATTGTCCCGATTTGAACACTTCATTCTCATAGAACAAACGATCAACACGATGAACAGTTTGTTCAGCTCTTAAATACCAACAAACATTGATCCAACGTTGACCATCCTGTGTTTGCCAAATTCTAAATAGCTGAGAAACGATTGGTTTGGAAAAATCGTTTGGATTGTTTATTAAGATCCAATCACCAATCTTGAACAAAGAACCATGTAACTCTAATTGATCTAATGGGATCTTTAACGAATCTGAAGCGATAAAATCGGTATCCGGTCTTTTGATTTCCACATCAAGATGTTTATCGAATCTGGTTTCTAAATCGTTTGTGATTGCAACCATGTCTTCATTCCAACCCTTATGGTATAATCTAGAATTATTCAACATCAATCTCACATCAGCAACAAACGAATCAACATCTTTATATTTTCTCTGTTTGATCTTCTTCTTTATTTCATCCAAAGAAATAGGATCTCTGATCTCGTTATAAAACTGTGGGTTTTCTCTAATATCTGGCAGTTTTTCAAAAGTAGAGGATAACAAAAGCCCTTTGGAATCCCGTTCTCTTCTCAAAGATCTCAAGACATTCTTGATACGTTGTTCAAATGGCTTGTCAATCACTGGTGGCCTACCTCTTTTATACGATTGATCTTTTGTAGAATGAACAATCTGTTTCTTTGACTTGTTGACCTCATCGTCACTGTTGTATTCCTCATCTGCTCCGTGTGGGCCAGATGCAACTGGTGTTGGTTGTGGTGTTGACCCGACACTAGTCTGAGCTCCACTGGCAACTTCAGCAGGGTCATGTGGGCCCAAATTTGGATAAGAAACCTCGTAGCCCAATTTTCTGAACTTCGGTATCACGTTAGTCAATATAAATTGATCCAATTTTTGAGCATATCTATAAACAAAAGACCCCTGTTCGTTATATGTTTTGGCATTCCACACAATTTGTGCAACATCTCTGATAAACTCGTTGGGAGTGGTGTAGGTGTTCAATCTCTTCTTGATAGAATTCAATGAAGTTGGCGATGCAATGATTTGATAGTAGTCAGGATACAACCTCTTGTCTGGCAAGGTGTGGAACATGGCAGAGATTGGCTCCTTGGTCTCATCGTCTCTGAGCTCGTAGATGTGATCAAACGAGAACTTGATTCTCTTGGATAAGTTGGACATCTTCTAATAATCAGAATTGACTAACGATAGATCCCAATGTAAACAGTTACACGCTCTTTATTTTGATGTTTTCGATCGTTAAAATTGTTGTTTTCCAAAATTTGTTTTTCAAAAAAATGGCGAACAATTCGCGAAAAAAAGTTGAAGAAGCTGAACTTGGTACATAAAATAAAGCCTTAACAGATAGTGAAATGGGTCCAAAGAGCTAAGAGTACAACACAGTTAAGATATCCGTCAGATCCAGTGCTTTGAGAAGGTGGCCGTCAATCAAAGACTATGTGTGGAGACCCTGCTGTCGCTATTTAAATATGGAACATGGGTTGAATAAAAGCGACTCTTCAGATCTCGAATCGTTCCATGACTATCTATTACAAGCAAACAACGTCTTGGCCGTTGTTGGTGCCGGCTTATCAGCATCTTCAGGATTGACAACGTTCAGAGGCTCTGGTGGGCTTTGGAGGAACTTCTCACCGATCGACCTAGCTACACCTGATGCCTTCCACTTTGATCCTGGGCTTGTTTGGCAATTCTACGGTTCTAGAAGATTTCATGCTCTTAAAGCCAAACCGAATAAAGGACATTACGCACTTGCTGAATTCAGTAAAAGAAAGGGCTCCAAATTCTTAACTTTGACTCAAAACGTTGATGGGTTGTCAACCAGGGCTGGACATGATCCCAACAATTTGGTGGAGTTACATGGCAGTTTGTTCACGTTGAAATGTACCAATTTTTTTTGTAATTACATTGATAAGGACAATAGACAACACCCATTAACAGCTGCATTAGAAGGTTCAGAAGATGAATTTCCTAAAAAGAGGAAAAAACAGGATACCTCGGCTGATCAATCGAATAAGAAACCCAAAGACAATAATGCACTAGAAAGAACAAAAAGTCATGGTTCAGCCGTATCCTTATCCACTGCGTCCTCATCACCAGATATAAAACCTGTGGATTCAATCCCAGAAGAAGATTTACCACACTGTCCCGAATGCAAAGAAGGTTTACTAAGACCTGGTGTCGTTTGGTTTGGTGAATCTTTACCCTTGAGAGCCGTTGACCAGGCTGATGAATTTTTGATCAATAATAAAATCGATCTCGTCTTGGTGATTGGTACAAGTGGTAATGTATGGCCAGCTATGGGGTATGTGGAACGAGTCCAGAAAAGAGGAGGCAAAGTTGCCGTGTTCAACACTGAGATAGACAATATGGATCAAATTAAAAATGAGGAAAATTGGGGGTTTATTGGCGATGCGGCAAAATGGTTACCATTAGCATTGGAGCCTATTATCGGTAGTGACTTTGTTCCAAGGGATCACAAGAGACGTTAAAATCTCACTATTTTCGTTGTCGGTACAAAATCTGAATATTGGTTACTTATATATCAAGTTGCTTATATACATGTGTCATCATCATTTCATTGGTTTTTCAATTCATTTTGCTTTCTAGCAACTCTTTGGAAAATCTTTATTGAAAATTCTTGTAATTCCTTCGATCTGTTTTTGATATCTGCAAGCTCAATCTCGCCACTGGTTCTTGCTAGATTAATAGCTTCTTTCACTGCATTTAAATGTCTTTCCAAGTCTTTATACTCTGGATCAGCTTTCAACACATCGCCGAATGCTAAGCTAATTGCAGTTTCTGTGTCATTTATGACTAGCTCAGCGTTTGTAGCAGCTTGAACTTTTTGTTTCTTCACTTGATCAACATCTTTGTTCTCTTCACCTTCTTGAATGATTCTCTTGATTTCTTCTTCTGTTAATCCAGAATTACCAATAACTGTAATACTTGTTTCTTTACCGGATGTTTTTTCATGAGCAGAGACATTGATGATACCATCAGCATCAATATCGAATGAAACTTCAACTTGTGGAACACCTTTTGGTAATGGTGGGATCCCACTCAATTTGAAATTCCCAATAAGTTTGTTATCTTGTACTAAACCCCTTTCACCTTGGAAAACCCTGATTTCCACTCCTGTTTGGTTATCAACACCCGTTGAATACACTTCTGTTTTCTTCACTGGGACAGTTGTGTTTCTAGTAATTAATGGTGAGTATACACCACCATATGTTTCAATACCCAAGGTTAGAGGTGTTACATCTAGTAGTAAAACATCTTTGATCGCACCACTTAAAACACCACCTTGGATAGCAGCCCCTAGGGCAACGGCCTCATCTGGATTGACAGCTGTACTTGGTTTTTTCCCAAAGATTTCCTCCACCGTGGTTCTAATCTTTGGCATTCTAGTCATACCACCAACCAAGATAATTTCATCAATATCTTTTTTGGTCAAATCGGCATCTTTTAAGGCTTTTTTCACAGGATCCACGGTTCTTGCAATCAAATGGAAACTCATAGTATCTAATTCCTCTTCTGTCAATTTGATCGAAATATGATGTTTATCTTTAATGAAAGGTAGATCTATAGTGGTCTCTTTGACGTGAGACAAATCAATCTTTGCCTTTTCAGCGGCTTCCCTTATTCTTTGCACCTTATCTGGTTCATTGGACAAATCGACACCTGTCTTTTGTTTGAAATCAGCTAAAACGAATTGTACAAGTAATATATCAAAATCTTCACCACCTAAATGTGTATCACCATAAGTGGCCCTCACTTCGAAGACACCATCTTCGATATCCAAGATTGATATATCAAAAGTACCTCCACCAAGATCAAATACTGCAACAATACCATCATTTGTCTTATCTAAACCATAAGCAAGAGCCGCGGCTGTTGGTTCATTGACCACTCTGAGAACATTTAGCCCGGCAATTTGACCAGCATCCTTGGTGGCTTGTCTTTGTGAATCGTTAAAATAGGCAGGTACAGTAACAACGGCATTTTTAACTTTTTGAGAAAGTTGAGACTCTGAAGTCTCCTTCATTTTTTGTAATATAAATCCACCAATTTGAGATGGTGAATATTTCTTCCCATGACTTTCCACCCATGCATCACCATTGTCACTCTCCACAATCTTATAAGGGAAATGGTTGAAATCAAATTTAGTCTCATCATCTTGAAATCTTCTACCAATCAATCTCTTTGTTGCATAAAAAGTATTTTGAGTGTTCAAGACAGCTTGTCTCTTTGCCGCATTTCCAACCAAGAGTTTACCATTGTTGTCAAAAGCCACCACTGATGGGGTTGTTCTTTGACCTTCATCATTTTCCAAGATTCTGGCTTCTTGACCTTCCATCACAGCTACAGCTGAATTGGTTGTTCCGAGATCAATCCCAATCACCGTTGGGAAAGCTGGCTTGTGAGAAGCGAATCTCTTTTGATTCAAAACGTGTTTGATATTGCGAGTATTGATTTTTCTAAGCATTATTTCCAAATGAATATATTGAATTGATAGACCATTGATATTAACGATATTCTAGGTAACATGGAATATTTATATACAATTTCTTAAGTGTTCCATATAAATAATTTAGATTTGCTTTCATGAGTAAAGCAGGAGGTTCCGGTGGTGAAACGTGATATTCATGTGACCACCCCTCGTATTTTATAGTACACTAATTAATTTATGTCTTCACACTTCAAGTGTCACTACAAAATTCTTCGAGCTTTTCATATGTCCAGTCGATTGGAAAATCGTATAATTTCTATTTATACTAATGCAAGAGTTGTTGTGGTTGGGATTACCTAAATATGTACATGGCTTGATTATCTGAGCTTCTCCGATTACGGGGAACTTGATGATCAGAAATATTACTATAAAATGCATACTCCAGATAAATCATTATGAATTGTTCAATACGCGGACTTGGATCTCTTCATTTTAATTGTCTAGCGTAAGATGTGATTCTTGATGACCTGGCTTATGTAGCTGTAGTAGTCTCATACTCGAGTCATTTCACAATGCAAGATAGAGTCAAAAGAACACTTGCTAAATCAGCTCAGCTTTATTGAATTTGTGGATGTCCCCAGTACTTACATGTGGATCAGATATTTTGGTCACCTCCAAAACCTAAACCATGATCTTTTCGATCCATTTCCTTGCGTGTCCGGGTTGATCTGTGATAATTCTTCTTCCTTTATGGCCAATTGTGCTAAATAAAATTGTTAGTACTAAAATACAAGCACCAAATTGAATGAACATACCCTGTAGCTCCTTCTCTCTTTCATCATGCTCCAGATACCACCATGCCCAGTGGAGTCCTAGGTATGCTATTGAACTTATCAGAAGAACATGTATTATAGGTCTTGAAAAGTCTGAAAGCTTTGGTTTCTATCCGATTGAAGTGTTAGTAAGTCAGCTCTACTAGTGGTGTTTGCAACGACAAATGTCTCAACGTACTTGGTCTTCTATCTGTCTTTTGATTTCTGCTTCCTTTATCTCAGTCATCTTAACTTCCAAGAGACGTTTGACTTTCTCGATATCCTCAGCATTATTCTGAGCTCTCAATGAGGTTGAAAAGCAGGCTTTAGCAGCTTTGTGTGCACAGCGATGTCTCAAAGAGGTGTTCCTGAATAAAAAGGTGGAATGTAGCATGTCTGTGTTGCTCGTGTGCAGTCTCAAATTCCCACCAGTTGGGTCAGGACTCAGATGTCAG
Organism: Hansenula sydowiorum; assembly: GCA_030574735.1. Taxonomy (NCBI): domain Eukaryota; kingdom Fungi; phylum Ascomycota; class Saccharomycetes; order Phaffomycetales; family Wickerhamomycetaceae; genus Hansenula; species Hansenula sydowiorum. The sequence goes on from JAJMFN010000331.1 coordinate 94,203, forward strand.
ATCTTCACTTGTCTTTATACCCAAAAAGTTTTGGCTGAGAATGTTTACAATTCGCGGTTTCCCAGTTTCCTGGGAAATGGGAACGATAAACATCCAAACATTCTCGTCCGCTCCCAAAAACCAAGATCTGGTAAAAATAAACACAGAGCTCCAACAGACTTGTAGAAGAACTCTACACAAGGAGACCCTCCACCCAGATCCAGACACACACTCCCCGGGGAACACACAGCTATCTCTCAAGGAGCGCCACCCGAAGACTACCAAGTGGCCACTAGCTTTGCTGAACCGAGAGCAAGCCCAACACCCACTCTCGAATCATAATCCCGCACCAGATCTGACGAAACAACATCAAATCTATTGTTTTTTTTCTGGCGGCTGCAGTCAAAAAATCGTGTTATACAAGAAAAGGGCCCTTGAAAATTTAGAGATCTCTCCACTTGTACCCAATAAAAACACTTCCAACAACCTCTGCTCGAGCCCAGATCAACCACAGAGAACTGAGGCGGTCTATTCCAGCTGATTGAATTCATTCTCGCACATTTTTCTTAACAGAGAGTCCATATACAGCATTGTGCGCGTGTGTTATTTTGTGTCCTCCATGATAGATAGATCTCACCAAGATCATCCCCAATAAGCCCATTTTAATCTGATAAGTAATTTCATTCACTCATTTAAATTATCTACAAGAATTACATTATCAAAATCAGCAAGTTTTTTCAGCACCCAAAAGTCACATTCAGTTTTAAGGCAAATATCAAACCACAGCTCTAAATACCAAGGTTCGAGAAAGATCTAAAGCACTTAAGAGAATGTCTAATTGGACAGATGACCCAGAACGATTACCTAGAAATGGTGCCACCACCTCAAACTTTGTGATCCCAGGCTCGTTTCCATCGCCCTCAACAAAAAGCCAAAGAGTTGTCCTTCATAGACACAATCTATCCAGTGGATCTACACACACGCAGAATACACCAAAAAGCCAGCATGTATATAGAGATATTCCATCTCAATCTAACACCGTATCAAGCCCAAAATCCATTCATACAAGATCAGATAGCACTACCATACAAAACAACATATCTCCTATAGTGAGGACTAGATCAAAGAAAAGATCACAACCTACAAACTACTTGAAGTTGATCCCTCCTATGCCAGAAGCTAAGTTAGCTGCTCCTGTGTCGACCGGCTTGAGGCCTAATCAATTATCCCCTGAACAAACGTCTGCAAAAGTTCAGCCATATAATAGTCGCCCACCACAGTTCAATCTTCAACAAAGGAGTCATGCACCATCAGCCGCAACTTCTGCATCCACAAGAACTACAAATGCTACATCGAACAGTTATTCAAGCAATTATACAACACCTCCTTCCACGGTTTCCACAAGAGGTGTATCTCTATGTGCAACTTGTCATAAACCGATCACAACAAAATCTGTTAAAGCATTGGGCAGAAGATACCATACACGGTGTTTCGGTTGCGCAGATTGTGGCACCGCGATACTTTCTAAATATTTCCCCTTTGAGAAATCAAATGGTGAGAAGATCCCATTATGTGAGGAACATTTTTATAAAAGACGTGGACTAACATGTTGTGTTTGTGATGGATACTTGAAAGGTACACATTTCACCGTTTTTGGAAGAAAATACGATGCTGAGCATTTCTGCTGTAAGATTTGCTCCAAGAAATTTGATACTGATGAGGATTTTTTCAATCATGAGAACAATATTTATTGTCACTATCATTTTTCCAAGTTCTTTATTGAACGCTGTGAAGGTTGTGAATTTGCTATTCTGAAACAGTATGTTGAAATTTTCAGAGGTGGTCGAAACCAAAAATGGCATGTTGAATGTTATATGATTCACAAGTGCTGGAACGTCTCCATAGCTCCAAGCAGTATAGGCATTGCTGCGCTACCGATGATAAAACCTACAGAAGAGAACTTGAAACTACCTGATACAAATCCTACTCCTGAAGAACTTGTTGAGATGGAAACCAGAGCTAGTGAAAAGATTTCTGAAATCTGGAATACTTTGTTCAAATTTGAAGAAGACACTGCTACTTGCATATCCGATATGTTACAGTTTGCAACTGTTCACGATCAAAGAAAAGGATTGACTGCAACCGTGAAATTGATCCTAAAAATTGATGCGTTATTCAGAAGTATCGATAGTCTTCATCGTCTAGGAATAGACTCTGGATTAGGACAAAAAAATTTTGACCCTGCAATTCTTACTGAAGACGAATCTTCCTCTTTTCTAACGTTGAAAAAGGAGCCGAGAAATTTATCCGCCAAAATAATGATTTATTTGGCAATTCTTAGAAAGGCAAGTAAAGGTGTTTCTGATCCAAGCAACGCACAAGATCTGATTTTATCAGTTGTTACCGGTTTAGCACACTATCTGAAGCTCTTGATAAGATATGGTTTATTCAATTCTTTACAATATAACAAATCCTTCCACACTACAAATGCCCTTGATAAATTCATTAGGGAAATCAGGGCACACGAAAATGTTCCAGAAGATCCAATAGAAACTTTGGATATTCCACTTGATGCCTCAGATCTTTGTTTCCATTGTCGCAAAAGCATTGAAAGTGCTTGTGTTCAATATCAAGAAAAAAGATGGCATATTGAGTGTTTGCATTGTACCAAGTGTCGTAAAAACTTACAAGCCGCAGGAGGTGTTGCCGATGCATCTTTCAATTCAAATTCCAACTGGGTTATGTGTGCTCAATGTGCTACTGAAGACCCTGATGCTAAACCGGGTTTCAGATCAGTGTCCAAACTATTACAATTGGGTTATTTGCTGAAGATTGCGATTATACGTTCAAAAGCTGTAATGGATTACGAACTATTGAATAGAAAAGCTCAAAACTCGGATGCTGTATTGGTTGAAAAGCAGAGCAGTGAATTGAATTACATGAAGACGTTGAATGATATCAAGAGGTTGAGATCAACAAGACAGAACACTAGAATAACTAATAACGAGAGAGAGAATGCTCGCAAATCTGTTGTCATTGAAACTAGTGAATCCGCATCAAGAGATGATCTCCACAGGAAGCCTGGTCAAATGAACCAACATTTTATGTCTAGTGAAGAGAATGTCACCAAGCAAAAAATAACGGTGGAGGATGAACCTGTTGGACCTTCATTAAGTAAAAAGAGTTTCAACAGAGCTACGACGTTCATAAACAACCAAAAAGTTCTTACATTAGATGATATTCCTCGGATTGTTGCGGCAGAGCATGCAAGGGAACTAAGACCAAATACCTACAAATTTCACAATCCGCATCAAGAGGGAAATATTCCAAAAGACATCAAGGCTAAGAGCAACTCTCTCCATCGTGGCTTTTCAACTGCTAATCGCTCTTCAGATATACACAAGGTTCCAGATGCTGATTTAAAATACTATTCACAACTTACGGATCAAGAACATTTTGTTATCACTCATATATCAGCTGTTATTTTACGTATGATTCTTTCGAGACAAGGAGTTTCGAAAGATATCGATGTTACAAAGTATATCGAATTAAAGAAAACTCCAACATTCTGGGAGAAATTGAGACTGATTGGTAACTCTGAAAAGAAAAGTTCCATTTCAAAAGTATTTGGTGCTGAATTGAAAGACCTTACAACCAGAACAGGTGTTGACTCTTCCCAAAGTAATGGTCCTTCAAAGGTCCGTGTTCCGATGGTAATTGATGACCTGTTGACTGCATTATATCAGAAAGATATGTCTGTTGAAGGTGTCTTTAGAAAAAATGGTAACATCAAGAGGTTGAAAGAGATTACTACAGAGATAGACTCAAATCCTTCCAAGGTCCCAGATCTTACCAATGAAAATGCTGTTCAATTGTCAGCTTTGTTGAAAAAGTTTTTGAGAGAATTACCAAATCCATTGTTGACGTTCAAGCTTTATGAATTATGGATCTTGACCCAAAAAGTGAAAGATGATAATGTGAAACGTACATTGGTGGAACTTTCTTATTCGCTACTACCAAAAGATCATAGAGATTTAGCTGAAGTTTTGTTATTCTTCTTTATGTGGACTTCCTCATTCTCACACCTTGACGAGGAAAGTGGGTCAAAGATGGATATTCATAATCTAGCGACTGTTTTATCCCCAAATATTTTGTTTGCTCAGCCAGCTGAAGTTACTCGTCAGCCTTCCAATGGTAAAGGGGTCGCAACAACATACTATGATGCTTTTAAAGAGGGTGAAGGTGAGAACTATTATCTGGCAATTGAAGTTGTTAATTATTTGATTGTTCATAATGAAGAGTTGACTGTTGTTCCAACCTATTTAATGGAGATTTACGACTTATGTGGTTTTGAAAAAGGCGACCAATTAACTTCAAAAGATATATTTGCCAAAGTTGAAACTCTCATCAAGAAAGATCCATCATTATTGGAAAGAGTGAATACTGAATGGAACACACAATTAAATGGTACAAATGAACAAGTCGTTAAAGAATCAAACCATCAACAGCCATTGGAGACTTCTATTGAAAATCCATGAGGTAAGAATGGCCATTTTATAATCTTTGAGTGAAGCTACAATCTAAAGGACATTTTTAATAAAATATGTTTAGTTTATATGAGGGTGTTTTTTGTTTTACTATTGAAAGGAGAAAAGTTTTTATATCTTTTATATTTTTATTTTCACTTGAGCTTTTATTTGTTTTTTTTCTTTGTCAATTGCGTTTATGTCAATACGTTCCTTTTAATTTTCAATTATTATTGTTTATAGCATGTGTATAATTTGAACCTGTTTAATTTATATCATGTACTAATAATTTGAGTTAATAGGTAACGTGCTTATACGAAGTAGCAATATAATGGAGCATAACTGATAGAGCTCAGGGATTCTCCCTCTTTTTTAATGAACAATAAATACTAATAAATATGATATGGGCGTAATAAATATAGAGGGAAAGAATCTAGTGTTCTAATTGTAGTCGCTTCTCTCAAAGTTTTAAACTAACTGGTCGATGCTGTGTTAATATCACCAGCATTCTCTAATTCGACCAATCTTCTGGCATCCTCTTTCAGCGTCACATCTTTTTCCCTCATACTCAGATAATAATCTGAAAAAGCGGCAATAATGAAAGTACTAGTCGCCACGTATAATCTGATTTTGAGTGGAGTTGATCTATATGCTCTCCATACTTTATCAGCGATTGGAAATTTTGATGGTGGAATCCTGGCTTTGTTGGATGGATCTATTGGTTTGTGGAATGTCTTTTTTTGAGACGACATGACTGGATAGGTCTTGGGGAAGACTGTTCGGATGTTGTGTATGATGTTTTCAAGACCTTTTGGATTCCTCCTTATTGTTGAAGTTCGGGATTTGTGAAGCTTTGCGCGAATGTGATTTTGACATATTCACTACGTCTTCCACTATTACGGGAATACGAATCTTTACTACAAAAGCCATGTTTTCTATATGAGTGGGAGTGAAAGTCTTGTCTTCAATTCCATTACCCAATATGGCAGCTGCATACTTGAAATGTCTACAATGATTTCCAGCTGAAAGGGTGTCTTCTATTAGAAACAATTTTGATGTACTAGTAACTAGCTAATCCCTATACAGTTCAAAAACACCATTTGATCCTCATCCAAAGCTTTTAGTAGATTCCAAGAAGAGGTGGGCATCTGTTGATGAGAGCCGTATTGTCGCTGGTAAACGCTTGATAAAAATCTATTAAAAAAGTCGGTAGTTGGTAAAAGTCCAATCTCAGATTCTGCGGATTCCAAAACTTTAGATTCCTTTAGATAAGAACTAATTTTTGTTTGATAAGCCTGTGCATCTGAATATACTGGAGATGCCTTAAACTTCTTTTGATCGGCTAAAAGCTTCAATTTTTTCAAAGTAGAAAATGCATCTCTATAAAATGGTAATGATTCATTCAGTATCAGACTTTTCAATGACATTAAATTCTCATAAACACCATCAAAATAAGTTCCAAGCACAAATTTGTATTCATCAGGAAGTACTTCCGGATCAGTGA
>JAJMFN010000332.1:0-99387 GCA_030574735.1 Hansenula sydowiorum
TCATCGTAAACACGAGCTATGAAGGCTCTTCTACAGTATTCCCAGCGGGTGGCAAAAGGTCAAACTGAACAAGAACTCGTTTGTTCTTATCATACTCCCAAAGCTTTTGTACCCACCTTCCCAACGCATCAAAAGAGCGAAAGGAAATATACGCGGAAACAATGGACAGAGAGAAGAACTAAAAAAAAGCTGAATGAAATATAAATATGTATGGTAAATATTTAGAATGTGTTACGTTTGAACAATATCATGGTTCACAGGTATTTTCTCAGTATCATTGTCCTCTCTTCTAGCAAGTACCCTATCAGCTAAACCAAGTTCAACAGCCTCATTAGAAGTCAAAAACCGATCACGGTCGAGAAGCTCGTGAATTTTTTCCAAACTCGTCCCTGGATTGATATGCCTTTGGTAAATCCTATTCAATCTTTCCCTAGTTTTGATGATGTGTTTAGCATGGATTTCAATATCGGAAGCTTGGCCATTGAAACCAGCGCTTGGTTGGTGAAGCATGATTGAAGTATTTGGAAGCAGGAATCTCTTACCTGACGCACCAGCAGCTAGCAGTAGTGATCCCATAGAATACGCTTGCCCGATTGCCACTGTGGAAATCTCACATCTAATGTATTGCATTGTATCATATATCGCCAACCCAGCAGTTACACTTCCCCCTGGAGAATTGATATAGATATTGATGGGGAGACTTGACTGTGACTCCAAATACAACAGCTGAGCCGTTACAGCAGTAGCCAAATTATCATCAATTGGACCTGATAAGTATATAATTCTCTCTGAAAGAAGTTTTGAAAAGACATCGTACGCCCCAGTGGAATTACTGTTTATAACAAAGGGTGAGCTTGCTATTCCACGCGTCTGAAATGTATACGCTCTTGAAATGAAACAGGCCCTTATTTTCGATCGGATCATGTTGTTATATGCAAGATTTATGGATTTTATTGTGGCTATTGTTATTGGACATTGTTGAGGTTTTGTCATTCGAGCAAGTTTCGTTGGTAATTCTTCAAAGTTGACTATTTTGCTTGAATTTCCGCGAAATTGATGTGAAATCTGGGGTACGAAAACAAGTGTAAATTTTGCCTGGTGTATGACTACGATTTCAAATTCAAACATAATAAATATCAATTAAACGAAAATAAAAAGAATCTAATTGATGAACAAACAGTCATTATTGAATAAAACAAACGTCAAGAAAGGGTATACATTAAATAAAAACAAAACTCTGCAAAAGAGAGATGCAAACAATGAAGTGAAAATGTCATCAAACTTAAATCACACTTTTAGCTGTATCAACGACTTTTTGGAAAAGGGTTTCCTCTTCTATTGGATTACCTTGTGCATCATATTGGGCAGTTCCAGTTTGCTGGGATCTTGGTGTGGAGCCAGCGCCAGTAGTACCATAAGGTCCACTTGATGCACCAGTAGTGCCATAAGAACCAGTTGATGTACCAGCAGTGGTACCAGCAGCAGTACCTCTTTGAGTAGCAGTATATGAAGAGCCAGATGGTTGAGTAGACTTGTAAGATTGGTTGGTTGCGTTGGTAGCACCACTTGGGAAAGTACCTGGAACATCATCATCATCAACTTGGGTTTGGTATTGTTCACCACCATATCTACTGCTTGAAGCACCATATCCTGAAGTGCCCTTGGTGTTTGAACTAGTTGTAGCAGAACCATAATCAGAAGAGTTGTAACCCTTGGTGTTCGAGCCAGTGTTGGGAACAGCGGAATTGTAACCTGAGCGACCAGAAGCATTCTTGGAATCAGCATTACTTGAAGTCAATTTCGAAGCAGGAATAGTAGATCCAGCTAAGCCAAAGCCAGCAGCAGCATCTTTATCAACATTCTGATTGTCAGATGATTCACCACTCTTTCCAAAATCTTCACCCCTTGAGGAAACTTGTGCAGCTTTGGATCCTAGATCGGCGCTTCTTTCTTTACCAGAAGTACCTGATTCTAATTTTTCACCAGTGCTTATACCACCAGTTTTATGGGATCCGGAAAGGTTATGAGTTCTGTCACCATCTGAAATACCTGCAGCATTATATCCTTGTCTAGTGGTTGGTTTGGAAGCAGAAGTACCAGTCAAGCCTTCAGAAATTGGATTTCTGTTTCTTGTTGGATCAACAGCGGCATTTTCAAAACCTGAATTAGACCCTGAATGTTTAGAAGAACCATATTGAGCAGTTGATGTACCTTTTGCATCACGACCACTGTAGATATCTTCCTTTGCACCAGAAGTGCCTTGATACTTAGAGTTAGAGCTTGTACCACTCTTGTAAGCAGTACCTGCACCTAAAGCAGCAGTGGCAGCTTCAGCTCCATGACCTGAAGATTTTGAGCTCTTATCCAATTTAGAAGTATCAGTGGTGGCACCAGAAGCACCATATCCAGCAGCATAGGCAACATCATCTAAAGTTTCTCCATTTGGACCGGTAGCTTTTGATCCAATAGTAGCGGTACCACGATTATTTTTAGAGGTACCAGAACCTTGTTGAAGTTTAGACTTATCAGTAGTAGCACCAGAAGCACCTAAGCCAGCTGCATAACCGACACCACTTAAACTTTCACCATTTGGACCAGTTTTCCCTGAGCCAGTAGTAGTACCATAGTTTTTGGAAGAGGTATTGGTACCATGGGTACCTGAACCTTGTTGAAGTTTAGACTTATCAGCAGTAGCACCAGAAGCACCTAGACCAGCAGCATATCCAACACCGCCTAGTGCTTCACCTTTGGAACCAGCATCTTTAGAGTCATTAGAGGCAGGATTGTCATACTTATTCTTAGAAGTACCAGTTGTTCCACGAGTAGTGTCACGAGAACCTAAACCTTGTTGCAATTTAGACTTGTCCGCAGTGGCACCAGAAGCACCTAAGCCAGCAGCATAGCCAACACCAGTAAGAGTTTCACCATTTGGACCAGTGGTACTTGAACCAGAGGTAGTACCGTGGTTTTTGGAAGAAGCGTTGGTATTACCAGAACCTTGCTGCAATGTAGATTTATCAGCAGTAGCACCAGAAGCACCTAGACCAGAAGCATACCCAACGTCTTGCAAAGTTTCACCCTTGGTGTTGGAGTCGTGACCAGTCTTACTAGAACCATAAGCAGCACCAGTACCAGCTAAAGCAGCACCAGCACCCAAAGCAGCTTCCTTATTCAAACCGGATGATTTTTTGTCAGAAGTACCAGCATAGGAAGGATCAGTTGTAGAACCTTGATTGTAAACAGCGTCTCTTTGACCTTGATTACCGTAGTTAGTGGTCTTGGAGTTCTCATAAGCACCGGCACCAACGTCTGATTGACTATCATAAACAGAAGAGCTAGTGGAGTTTCTCTTTGCCAAATTAGAGGTATCATTAGAATCCTTGGACTTTCTTGAGCCACCGTAGCCTAGAATACTACCAAAGAATCCACCTTTTGCGGCATTGGAAGCAGTTGAATCATCAGCAGTACCAGCAGTGTTTGATCTGCCAGTTGAATCCAAGTTTCCATCATTAGCTGAAGCACCATAGACGTTATCACCATAAGAGTTAGCATTCTTACCAGTGTTGAAATCTTCACCAGTTTTACGTGAGTAATAGTTTGTTGGTTCATATCCAGTAGTATCAGTAACATCATTGTGCTCTTTGCTATTGGCATACAAGTTCTTATAGGTATCTTCAGGACGAACAGCAGCACCAGAGTCTGTTGATTTGTAATGAGTAGTGGTAGCACCGGTACCTGCCATACCAGCAGAACCAGCAGCGGCAGCGGCAGCAGTGGATGCACCACCAGCTGGAACACCGGTATCATAACCTTGTGATTTATTACCATAAGTATCCTTGTTGAGGTGAGCAGTACCAACTGGGAGAGCAGTAGATTTGTTTTCAAATTGATTTCTAGCAGCTCTTTCTTTAGCAGCGTTTGCACCAGCACGGGTTGCACCTTCACCATGGTCGGTACCTTCAGGATCGTAATCGTAGGTAGGACCTTTAGAAACTAGGTTATTAGAAGCTTGGGAATTCTTGTTGGCAGAAGCCAATCCAGCACCAGCGGCAGCACCAGTGGCAGCACCGGCGGCAGTTGTACCATATCCAGAGTTACCAGAGTTGTTATAATCAGAAGTGTTGTGGTATCCACCGCCATAGTTTGAATCAGAAGGGTAGTCGTTACCGTAGGTGTTTGAAGTGGTGTCTTGAGTAGTCTTTGAGTAAGGATCAGAGGTAGTTTGAGCATCACGAGTGGCATAGCCAGGATCAGTGGCAGTTTGGTTGTTACCAGAGCTAGAGGCGGCAGCACCACCGAGACCAAGAGCAGCGGCAGCAGCACCAAGGAGACCTTTGTTGGATTTTGAGCCATTGTTAGCAGAATCAGTAGTAGAGTTACCATAACCAGTAGCAGCACCAGTATCATATGGTTTGGAATGGTCAGCAGAAGTAGTACCAGCACGAGAGTCAGAGTTGTAGTAGTCTTGTTCACCAACACCAGATCCATATAAGTCAGAAGAGCCAGTCTTTGGTTTATTGGACCCAGTGACATTAGAGCTAGCACCAGAAGCACCAAGACCAGCGGCATAACCAACATCGTTCAAAGTCTCACCAGTTTGAGGATTCTTGGTTTGAATACCTGTAGCATTACCAGTCAAGTCTCTAGTATTGTCAGAAGTAGCACCTGAAGCACCCAAGCCTGAGGCATAACCAACATCTTGCAAATCACCACCAGTGGCACCTGGAGAAGAATATTGATTAGTGTACTCAGATTCGTTACCTTCTGGAATGGTTTCATTGTTCTTGGACTTGTTGTGATGTCCCAAGGCAGCAGCCCCGGCAACACCAGCAGCACCAAGACCAGCAGCGGTACCTAAGCCTGAACCTGAATCTTTAGTATGAGCTTGTTGAGGTTGAGTCAGATCAGAAGTGGCTCCAGAAGCACCTTGGCCAGCAGCGTATCCGACATCTTCTAATTTTTCAGGGTCGTGGTCAAAGGCATTGACACCTCTAGTAGTGTTACCACCACCTGTGATACCCGAGGTAGCACCAGAAGCACCTAATCCAGCAGCATATCCAACATCGTCCAAATTCTCAGGTTGATTTTTCTTTCTACTGAAGAATCCACCTCTGGCAGGCTCTTCTCTCTTTTCAGCAACATAGTTGTTACCATAGGTTTCATGGGAGCTTGAATCATAATTATCAGCGTACCTTCTCTTTTCTTTCTTTTTACCAAACAAAGCACCGATGCAACCAACACCACTGAATAGAGAACTCAAAAACAACAGAGCAACAGAAGCCCAGATGAAACCGAACATCTTTTTACCCAAGCTGGTAGATTTACCATCACTGCTGAAGCTGTTACGAGCCTTGACGTAAGCAGCAGTCAACAAAGCGGCAGCAAGGGTGGTGAATAGCAAAGCAGCATTAGTAGCAAAACTGGAACCAATGCCCAAGAGCGAAACAGTTGGTAAACAGAAGCTGACGGCAACAGGTAATAAGGCAAGTAATGTGAATAACAAACCTAACAATAAGAAAGCCCAACCAACTCTGGAACAGTAGTAAGTGACACCACGTTTAGAGCTTAAACCAGATGGAACACCAGAGCTCGTACCGAAATTTGATCTTGGAGACATTGGATAAGCAGCTTGGCTTTTAGAACAGTCATAATTTCTACCGTTTTGAACACCACAACTGTTGTAGTTTGTCCATCTTGTAGTATCATGAGCACCAGAGATTCCTGAAGTTTGAGCTTCAAGCCAATAGAATTTACCTAAAACAGAAGAGTTTGAGGCACCACATAGAATGTTGAAAAATAGTAGTAAACCGGCACCTAACAGTGCAATCAATGAGATGATATATGGCCAACGCATAGTGAATGAATTGACAATTGACTAGTATTAATGATTGAATTCAAGTCTTACAAGTCTTACTTGAGAAAAGAAAAGCAATTTGTTAAGAAAAATGAAGAAAGGTGAATTGTTGAGTATATATACACCAGGCCTGGTGAATTGTAACATCATCACTAGTTTCACAAATTAGCAATATAAATTTCAGGTATTACCATAAACAGACATGTCTCTATTGTTTCCAGTGGGCTTTAGCTTCTTCAATTTGGTTGTTTGTTGCTTTTCTTGAGCTACATATTTTCACAATTTTAGCTGGAGTAACTGGGTTTGCCCACACCTCCGAAGCATGAAATGGTGATGGTATTGGGGGTACTCAGCAGTACTATACAGCAAAAATCTATTGCTAATTTCACAATTCCACATCTATCTAGATAAATCTGAATTGGGAATCGGGATATCTGAATAGTTATGTTCGGCTTGGGGTTTAGGGCTAATGTCATTTAATGTAATCTATATAGCTGAATACGTAACAAAAGCATGAAAGTTAAACTGAGTTCCATCGCTTGAAAGCTCGAAGATGATCAATTTTTGTTGTACACTTGGTTCGTCTGGTAAAAAAGAAAGTACTAACAACTCTATTATCTACCAAATTCGATTGTTTTGGAATAGATTTGACTTCACGAATGCCAGGGTATGCTCATTTAACTAACTGTTAGAGGACAATTGAGCAGCCAAGTAGTTGAACAGATATCAGTCAGTAAGCTTCATGTTGTGTTTTGATTAAAAAGATCATGTGTTTTGATAAAGCAAAAAACGGTTGCGGGAGTTACATAAAGGCAATTGGTACTTCTCTGTATTTGCGCGTAGAACTTCATGAAAAAAGTTGAAGAGGTATTTACAATTACGACTATCTATACTTTAGACACCTGGGTACTATTGTATCGTGTAGATCATACCATCTAGTAGACCTGGCTCACCATACAACCCACCATTTGTTTAGTATCTTCACATTAAAGATTTATCTCGAGAGCAATCCAAATACGTCATTTCAGCTTCTTTGCGTGTTGATCGGTTTGACACCTTAGCGCAATGTGCGTATATGGCGAGTCTCGAGGGAGTGTCACGTCGCACATGGGTCGGTATTCATGAAATGGTTATCTGTATTATCTTTCCACTCTTTACTGTCTTCATGGTTGATTACCTGGGGCAGATATCAAGGTCTTCAGCTTTGAAGCTTCAGGTCTTGAATTCCAGCGGACTCCTGGAATTGAGTACAATATAGAATGCTGGCGATGCCAGATGTTGTCAAGTCCAAAGACCCGACAGATCCTCGACAAAACGCCTCAAGAACCAGTGGTTTCCCAAATGTTGGTCTCACTGGATCCCTGGCTTCTGGGCTCTTGGTCATCACTTCCAATTGATCGATTTTCCCTCGAACTTCACATGGTCGTACCAGCTTCCATGAACTACTGGCCAGTTGCTAGTGGCCATTCTGGACTATGGAGTCTGGACAATGGAAATCAACAAATTGGAAGATCCTAATTATTTGAAGCCTTTGCGCAGGAACAGCTGCATCTTACCAATCATTTCACCAATTTCAGAACCTGAGCTCCAATGTCTCTCTGAGAGTCTTTGCGGAGAGATCTACTTCAAGCAATTGTCCAATTTATCGAAAGTTCTATAGGGTTCTTGATACTGCATGTTTTCAGCTTGTTTCCACAAACACGTCCTTGCGAGTATAATTTTGCTGAAGTAGTAGTTTACGAACAATAGGCCCTCACAGAAAGGCAAGGCGGCTGTTCAATCATTAGAAATAAACTGAAAATTGTTAGCTTTGCTGACAGCCTTGATCTTGAACCTAGATACATATTAGGAAATATAGCATTCGAAATTAGGCAATACGCTTTTTACCAAACAGAAACCCCAAGAACATTACTAGACATGCCTGAACCGCTGTCTCACAATTATACTTCTAGGCTTTATTTAACGGTCAACCAAACTAAGACGCCATTAGACATACCTTGACTATGAATGTTGATAGACAATCAGACTGTGACTTTACACAATTGTGATATGTATCAGCGGCTAATTACTCGGGAAGTTGTTGAAGATCGAGGGGCCCAGTGGAACATAGTGGGTGCATTTCCAAGCGATTGAAAAAGGGGTACACAATTAATTATCAAACCACTGTTGATTTGGGTTGAATATGGCATACGTCAATGTTCATTTGAAAAGGCGAACAATCAAAAGATAGTTGAGACATGGAGAAAACTCCAGTCTCCAGAATCAATTATTGAAATCAAATTCTCAATGCTATCTTATCAACTATGGAACGTGATGTGAAAAAGTTTGACTGAAATGGATTTTGAGAAAAGCTAAGCGAAGTAATTGTTAGCGTGCTGATGTATTGCTGTAAAATTGGACTCTGAACAACCTAACGCACTGCTACGGCTAGGTCGCAATATTAAGCATATTTGAAGTAACTTGTGATTTACCTGTTATGTCCGCTGAGATTTAACTTCTTTTCTACAGCTTTATTCCTATGAAAGTGAATTCATGGAGCTACATATATCACAATGGCACTTTGAGAAAATCTCAGCTGGAATAGGCTACGTATATAGTCTTGTGTTGTGATTGGAAGCACACAGCTTCGCAATTGAGTGCTACAGATGAAATAGTGGATATTTTTAACAAAAGTAGAAGCACAATGTGGAAAAATTATCGTCAATGTCACTCAGAACCTAGTCCACCATGGTCCATAGGTGATCCTTGAAGTTTGAGCCCGTTTGTGCCTGAGCGTACTACTCGTTGACGTTTTCACCCGCTCTGGTCACTGGTGTCTCTCGTCGAGGTTTTAATTTTTGCAGATCCGTCCGCTGCTAATTCTCAACAGAGATCTTCTACAAACTTATATCACCGCTACTCGAATCTCGAATGGGTACATTCAGACTAAACGCTGTGCTCTAAGCCCCAAAGTAAAATATTCTATTATAAGGCTGACCACTTTCTATTGGTGAAATGTCAGACACTGCGACATGAAGGTTGTTGGAGCTCCAAACCTTTGTCCATCGGTTACAGGACCTTACGCATTGCAGCTTGGTGTTCCAAAGTTACTTAATGTATGATTATGGGACTCGGCAGACAACTGAAGACGTATTCGAGAGATAAAAACTCCAACCTTTAATTGTTCACGAATAATTACGAGTCACGACCCACACCATAATTCAACGTCCACAACGTTTTAGCAAAGTTGACTTAGAGCCGAGATTAAAAAAATTCGACATTTACGCAGAATTCAGTACCCTTCACAAGACACAATAATAGTCGATACGAAAGTTGAGATTTGCTTTAAATCTTTGTGAATAAGTTATAAATGTTTGACCATAAAAGCATTGTATAATTATAAATAGATTGCCACACACAGGTTTTGGCTTGAAGGATTGATGGAGGCCTCCGAAAATATCGAATCTAGAGATCGGGGCAGAATGAAAGATAATCCAACAGTAAAGGGGATTAACAAGAACCAACATTCAAGGAGCAAGAGTAAAGAATGTCCTACGGTTGAAATCTAAATATGTTTAGTACCACACCCGTACATTATTTTTTTGAATCTTTGATTGTTCTGTTTGATCAAGCGTAAAAGTTCTATGTTATTTGAAAATCTTTATGCAAAGGCGCAATTAAACGCCAGTCTAGTTCTGACAGCTATTTAATTTTCAACATATCACCGTACAGGTTTAAAGGAAACATTGGAGACTTTTTATTTTTCCATACAAGAGCAATTTTAAAAATACGCGAAAGTTTCCAATACGAAATCAACCATGGGACTAGCCTATAAGTATACAAGATCGTGTCAAATATTGCCAAGACAATTCGCTTTAAATACAACTCGTTTCATTTGGCAGTTCTCGAGAGAGTTAACTAAAACTTTGGTATGAGTAAAGTATGAAAGTTTATATCTGACATCTCCAGACTCATCTCGATTTTATTTAACCATTCGAAAGCAAGCCACCATAGCAAAGTTTATGTACTTGCCGTATATATAAGCTCGTGAGAAGCTCGATATTAAAGTCTATTTTGATTAAGCGAAGTTAAAGGTTGATGTAAACTGGCTAAAAAGTCTATGGTTCAGGCTCCAATTGGGTTTTAATTAGACGCTAGCCCATGTGAGATGTGCCCAGTGCTCACCAATCATAAGCGAGATGCTTTGGATTTCCAAAGCTCCTAGTCCCAGACCTCCCAAAAAAGACACAAGGGACTAGAGTTGGCAGCATAACGCACAAATAAACCATACACTTTACAGATCATAAAATCTTCAGCTCGATCACATCAATTGAAATTTGGTAGCTATAGTAAAAGCATAAGCGGTATAGTCGCAGCTCGTTTGACGCACCTCTCGTAGTCATAGACAGGCGCGCACAATCCGACAGGGAAACGGTGACACTTTCGATCTTACAAGGTCTAACCACACTGTTGTGTTGAGATCAAATTCTCTATTGTAGGAAGGTAACAGGTTTGAACGATAAGGTCCAGAGTACACAAGCACATACTTGGCTTGCAAGCTGGTTTTAATTGGTGAGTATGGTAGAGCCTGTGTTCCCGTAATGGTACTTCAGCTTGCAAGTTCGTTGATTGTATCGTTGAAAGAACAAGCGGTTAAGATTTTATTATCGCGTGAAGGAAATTCCATTGTTTCCATGATCAGATCACTGGGAACTATGCTGGTCGGGCTCATACTTTTCTGCGCTTCCACCAGCGCAAAAACCCGTGCTAGCATCTCTTCATTACAATTGTCATAATTTACAGTCAACAAACACTGTTCTATTGCTTTAAACAACTGAATCCAAGTAGCAGAGCTTCCGGTCGCCAGTAGAACATTCCAGATGGTGTAAGCAACTCATATCGGAGTCACTCACAAAAGCTGCCTGGAAGGAACGAGATACGACACAGTAGTGAAAAGTTGTGAAAAAGAACGGAGTGAGCTGTATCATAAATTGAGAGTGTTATTCAGGTAAGTCTTGTCAACACTGGAGAGCCATAGCTTTCAAAAGTTTATCTGAATATCTATACAGTTCGATTGAATAAACTTACAGAAGTTTTGGTTGGATGTTCTTTCCGGTGGGATTAATCTTTCGGCTTGTAGGCACTGGAATTTCATTGTTCCACACACAAAGCAAGTTTATAGATAGTGACGCGCAGTATTCAATTGTTGATCTTGAAAGTGACTTGTAAAGCTTCTGGGGATCTCCTATTGGCAACAAGCGTATAATAGATATTTCACTATCAAGTTATCATATAAGCTGTGAAGCAGCAGAAACGCGCTATCGCATAATAAAACAATTTTCCGTGATCTAATTCTTATGTTACTGAAAAGTTATCAGATCTATAGAACATGTGATTTTCATCATTTTAGTGGGTTATTTCCGTGCAGCCAAATTGTTGATCAAGTCTCTTTTTTTCGATAAAGAAGCGAATGAACGAAATTTAGTACAGTTTTGACTAAAAGACCAGCGTCCAATCAATCAATATCTAGATGCGTTATGTTAGTTTATTACGACATACCCTTCTATTTATTACCAACCTATTAGGTAGCCGAACTCATACTCGTAATATGAACTAAATGATAAACTCTATATCCTCCACAGCGAATAAAAATATATTTACGACAATTTTTAACGATTCTTGTTATGTACGTATAACGTATAAATATTGCTGAATTGATTATGCTTTCAAATATTTCAACGTCTGATAAGTATTATTAAGACTGGTTATACATCAAAGTAATCATTCATATAATAAAATTCTTGCGCTAGCCCTTACTACATCAAACCGTTTGAGCCTTTCGAGATATTGAGGAGGACCCAGGATTATAAATAACTAAGGACCCAGAATCATAAATAACTAAGGACCCAGAATTATAAATAACTAGCTGGGTCCTTTCAGACTATACTTATAGATCTGAGTGGAACTGGAATGATAATTTGGAATATGGTGGGTCTCTAGAAAAGATGTGTAGCTCCATTAAAAGGTTTAAAAGTTGAATCTTTTGATATGCATATAGATGCATTCAAAGGTTAAGTCATGTAGCCACGCGCACTCTATAAGCTGTTAGGCATGCTCGTTGAACTTTGGAAAAGACGATGCATATATTCACTGTGTGGCCTAATATTGACAAATTCAGACTAGAAACGTAGTACTAGCTGACAAGGACCAATTGTTAAGTTGCTTCAAGGCAAGTGCTCGCAGTGTTACAATCAACAAGAAACAAAAACGTACCGGTCAATAAGCTGGAGCGGATTTGTTCCAAGAGGGATACCGTGATAGAAATACTGCTTAACTTGTTTTGTGAACTTGGCATAATGAGATCACCAAGCAGTAAAGTTTGAAAAGTTTTCCACGAGACTAGCTTTGTCAAAACCAAGACTTCTCTCAGTGCAGATAGATTCGACATACTCTATGCCAGTTTTGCTTTGGTTTGCGAAAGAAACTCGAAGTTTGGAAGCGAAATCTCTCATCTTGCAAGCCCACAACGACAAACCTTAACGCAGACTTTTACCAAAGTTTTCATCAGGTTCCATGGGTTGAAAGTAGATCCAAGAGATGAAATGGACTCTATAACACCATCATTGTTTTGGGATCAAAGATCACGAATCCCGTATCAATATGGAAGCACGTCAAAGCGAGGCAGACCACAGATTGTGAAACACTGTGATTACAAAAAGACCCCAGAACCCCCAGAGACCACCCATTTTTTTCTTGAGAGAGTTGAACATTGTGGACATAAAGCGCACTTTGGTAACAAAGTTTTGAGTTTGACTCTCATGTAGGAGTTTGTCCCGTGGATCTGCTATGGGATCTTGTAAAGCCTTTTATTTCCACTCCGCTAATTCACTGGACAATAGTGCTGTTCCAGAACCAGAAGCAGAACCAGTGATTATCTTGACTCGCCAGACAGTCCTTTCCTCTACTCTACTATTGTGTCGTAAACACATCAAATACACCTCTCTGGACAAACAGTCCGATGGAGAAGTCGGGGCTTGAGCCTAGGATACCTGGGCCTATAGAGCCTCTGTCACTGTTACGGTCCTGCATATCTGCCACTGTGCAATACCACGTCGTTGATGTGTACCATGAAAAGAAATTGGATCAGCATGCAAGACTTTGTTGTCGCCTGCGAAATAAGAAACCACCAACATGTTTGAAACATACCAGATTTGAATCATATTGTGCCTGTCTTCTCCTGCATCTCTCACCTCGATGGGAACACATATAGATGTCTGTATATATACCGTGCGATTAGCCCATTATACATCCAAGCTCAATCTGGTGCACAATCTGTTGTTCAATCAAGGAACTTTGCGCTCGAGCTCTTAAACCCAACCATATCTCTATATCCATCATAGGCAAAGTGGGCACCTTAAAGGCTAATTCCACTCCATTGCATTTTTTTCTGGCTAAACACAAGCACTTTCAAGTCATTGCACTTAGCCTTCCCTTCCCAATACATTGCACAATCATACTCACCCGCTGTCCTTTCATTTATCCAACATCAGCCCTTTGTTAGGTACAAATAGACACATAATTCCTCTTCATCACTTCCCGTCATTTCAACTAGCATCTCAAGGAAATCTTCAGATTAAGATCTTGAAAGACATCTGAGATTATACAGTTGATATCAGACAAAGAAAGCACATCATCATCGTCCATCAACCTACTCACCAGTACCTACAGACAAACAACATAGCTTCAGAACGAAAGATTCATGCCTCAAAACAGATCTTTATTGATTGCATAAAATGCCAACTGATGGAAGGTTAGTTGATTCAGAAAAAATTCAGAATACACCCAACAGACATACAATTCAAGAGCCCCCAGTCTCCAACTTAACAGATACAATTAATCCAGTTCAACCCCCAATTACGAATCCAAACAACATTGAAATGAGTGTCCAACAAAACTACTACCAACCGATTCCTATGAATTTAGGAAACCCAAATCCAAGACCTGTTCCAGTGAATGAAGCTGTTGCGTTCACATCGATGATTGACTCAAACGTGAGTGGAAAGCTTACAGAATGGTTCCAAGAAAATCCTTCAAATTACAACACTTTCCCTTCTGCACAAATACCTTCAGCCTCTTACATGGACGGTCCCGTTTATAACTCACCTTATCATCATCCTCATCCTCAACATCAACAAGAGGCACACCAAGGCTTCAAAGGCTTCCAGAATGATCAACTATACGGAATGCAAGCCCAAGCTTATCCACAACAATCACATTCAAATCCTGCCCTACTGCCGTATAACCAACAAAGAAGTATCCAGAGCCAATTTGCTCAGATAGCATCCCATCAAACACATGCTCCAAGACCTGCACATCACTACTTCCCTTCAGACACAGAATCTTCACCAGAAGTACCCAAAACTACACCTTTTGAACTTGGTGAGAGAAGTACTTCATTCAATTCCACTCCAACTTCTTTGCATTATAAACCATCCGTGAACTTTTACCATTCCCCAAACATCAAACATGAGTTGGATTCAGTTTATGCCCCATCCCCAAGTCTCAGTGAGCATAGTTTCACCTCCACACCAGGTACTTCATCATATTACCAACCAGCTATACCATTTAGAGATCATCAATCCAGTACAAGCTCCAATTCCAATACTGCACCTTCATCCAAACCATCATTTTCGATGTCTCATGGATCAGCATCTACTACTTCTACATTGAAACACAGAAACAACTCTATCGATTCACTGGACTCTTTTGATATTGATAAATCTACCAAGCCGAAGAAGCCAAAAAAGCCAATCAATTTGAGAGGTGGTACATGTAAAATTTGCAGTAAAGTTATCAAAAGGGATATGACACGTCACATGAGAATACATGAAGAGGTCAGTAGGTTCAGATGCGTATACCCTAGAGGAAGTTGCTCCCATAAAACTGGTTTCTTCAATCGTCAATACGATTTCAAAAAGCATTTACTTCACTTCCACTTTGAATATGATGATCCTAAAGTCAAAAAGCTCTATAGTCTAAACGAGAAGCTACCACATTGGGGGACCTGTTACTGTGGAATAAGGTTCACTGGTGGCGACTGGTTACAGAACCATATCCTTACCAAAGACAAGGGTAGATTATGCTCCCACCTTGGCAAGCTGAAAGAAAAAGATAAAGAGCACAACTATCATTCTTGCAGCAGTTACACAGGGAGCGATAGTAATTAGGAGTCATATATAACAGAAGGGTGGTTGTTGCATTAGAACACGAGTTAATGTGTTTTTCATCAGAGCTTGCAAAAGAGCGATCATTAACACCATCAGATGGTCAATTGAGTTGATCAAGAAGCACTGTTGACAGTTCTTTCATTAGCATTGTTTTGTGTTCTATCAGGATTTTGTATTTAGTATTTATTTCACCTCAGGGTTGTATTATTATCATAGTCATGGATATATTATAAAAGAGTTTCTGGTTTGTTTCAATTTATGTTTTTTATGATGTTTTGGTGGAATGTATAGTACGTACGTACACACGACTCCAAGTAATCAAATTTTATCATAAAGAATGAAGGCCTGTGCTTATAACAAATACACTTTGAAAGTTCAAGCATACAGATGCTTAACCTGTGTTTCAGGAGAACATTTGTTCTTCAAGATTGTATATTATCACATTATTCAACAGACGGAAATACACATTAGATCCCTTCAGCTCACATCAGCTGACACTATTTGTGCTCCTTGTACGGACGGTGGAGAATATTTTAGGTCTTCCACAGTCCACGGATTGTCATTTAGCATGGCTGGAGTCGCTGAGTGGTATCCCAGCCATCATATAATACAAAACTCATCGAGATCAGATAAAGAGGATTTCCGCTCATTCATGAAGATTTTTTCAGCTCAAAATCAACAGGGAGTTTAGGACAGATCTCGGCCTTGAGAGATCAAGAGTTCGAAGGGAAATATTGACAGGAAGCGAAATTTAGGCACATTCAATGATGACGGAAAGCCCAATTCTACTACTGTTTAATGCCTCATAGGCAAGGGAGCTTGTCACTGATATAGACTAACCCAGAACAAATAAACAATAGCCCTCGATTGTGATGTCCGCTAATTTGTCTCAAAGAACTAAGACACTTGGGCCTAGCACCACCATAACGAAAACAACCCAACTTATGAAACAATCTTCAAATTGTCAAGATATCACCTTTTCTTGGAGCCCAAAACCTCAATATGTTTCTACGTTATGTGCTATCAATCCAACAATCTGAACGTCTGCATCTTACAAGATTGGGCTTCGAGTAAATTGATGTATGCTGCAAATACCAGCAGTAAAAGCGGTGAGATCACTTATTAACCTTTCATGGGAACACTAGGCGAAGATCACTGAATCCTAAAGGTTCTTTCAGGCTGATTGTTTTATTGTTCCCAAAACTAAACAAGGACTGTTCCATGGCTGTGAGAAGCTTCGTATTATAACTACTGGGCGGATATTTTGAAGACAATTACGTTCACTTCTATTGATTTAACTTAAAAAATTCTGTCTAACTGACCATTCACGACAAATAATTATAAAGTGTCACCTACTTAATTATCGTAGCGAGCTTATACTTCTCAAATGTTGGGGGAGGCGCTTTATTGAAAGCTAAAAAATTATAGATAAAAGAAATGTTGGCTGCTCGATCGCATAGAGAAGAATTTTATAGAAAACCAAGAGCCTGGGGTTTTTTTTACACGCTGATATCTATATCATTTACTCATTTAACCGAATGTAAAGAAAGCACGATTACTTTTATCATTAAGTAATGTTGGAGTTTAGCCACCATGCTTAATGTTTTACAGGCCGTCGTATTCTAGAACAACACCGTAGAATGACCCTGTGACTTTATAGAAGCGATAGAACTCTGACCCCGAGTAACTGAAACGACCACTGAAAGCGCGCAAAGTAAAAACACATAGAGTTTAGTGCTTTCGCATAGAATAAATTTCCACCTAATACCAATATGGCTATGAACTTGGACAATTCCAGTTGATTTAATGTCTAGCGTTAATTTCATGGCTGCCAAATCTCTCGACTAATTAACCAAGTCGAGCAATCTTGAAATGAATTTCAACTCCTACACTCTAGCCTTATTTTTTTATTTTTCCCTGTACAATATAACACACTCGAATTACTCAATATGATTGCATCATGGCATCTATCTTTTTGATGGTTTTAGCTGGAACCAGCGCGTTAGTAATCGGTTTCATAAAATTTTCAAGATGCCAAAGCTCTGACCACCTCTCGACCACCTCTCGGTGGACAAATTTTGATAAAACGCTCCGCTTCGACTTGAGCTCCATATCTGCAAACTATGTCTTCCCTAAGTTCCAAGCTCCCCTCTATTCGAAATTCAGCATAGAGTCACCTCTCAAAACAATCGAGCCATCCTTTGTAATCTTACCGCTAGCAGTCAGTTGCTTATTACGAGGTTTTTTTTCATCTTTCATGAAACTCCAAATCATTTTTCAAAGCTGAGCTGGAATTTCTTGCCAATTTCATACTTTATCATCTCCAACCAGTTTAAGTGCTTTAAGACGCTTAGCACTTACACACAACGTCTATAACAATTATTGAAGGGTGCGCTTCCAAATCTTGCTTCAAAGTTCAGACCCACGGGCCACGGGTCTCTCCAGATGAGAAATTTCGACGCATGGAATTCAGATCTAACAGATTCGTTGCTTCCCTGTAGCGCATATACATGCATAACATGTCTCAGGAAGCTTAATATTGAGACTAGCACTAGACCCTAGAAGTCTACAAAGAAACAATCCTAGATCCGCACAATTTTTTCAATGCAAAACCAACATGTCAACATCATATGTTGAGTATAAAGCTCAACGCCTTTGTATCCGTCCACTTTTAAAATATTACACAAGCGCGAACGTACATATCTGTTGTGCAATATGCTACTGGGTGCCAGGTGTGTACTTCTTCATCAATAAGCTTTTAAGCTCAATTGTCTGAGTTTCTTTCAGGTAAACGGCTAAACCCCGAATATTAATCGTATGTCTATATCCATACCTTGGTTATTGATTCTTTGGAGTTCAATCCATAACAATTGGACATGTCAGAAGTGTTTATGACCTGTCAAATGGTTTTTATCGAGGATGCATCCTTTCAATCTCTTTCATAATTGTGATTTTAATTGCTCGAATCAGGCCCATTACGAGCCAGTACTGCGCGTTAAGCAACTCGAATATTTCTTATATTTTATTGTTCTATGGAATTAACGCATTGACCACACATGCAGTTGAAAATAAATCTCCACCGGAATCCATACAATAAGTACCAGAAGACAGAGTCAAAAGACCCGTCTTCGGATCAAGCCAAGGTTATTGTAAGTCCAACTAGAGGTAGATCATTGATTTATAGAGAACTAAAAGCACATATGGTTCAGGAATAGAAGCTGCGTTAATTCAAGTATATGTTTATCAGCTTCAAGCCACTTGTCATTAGCTTCGTGAGCGTCGTCAAAGTGCCTCTGATGATACGTACTACACCAATTTTGTTGACACTTAGTCGAAAACTTTTAATTAAAGCCATATTTTCGATAGGGCTGATTATCCTTGTAGTATGTGCTAGCAATAAAAAGAGGTACGATGTAGTTATTTCCAATGCCAACTATTTTGACTCCAGACTGCGTCAGCTGTAACGTATGTTGGACGTTTTTTTGGACTTGCAACGTTATTTTCACACATATCCGTTGTAGTACGTAGTGATGAACAACAAGTGCAGGAATTTGAAAGCTATTGAAAAATACAAAACAACAACAATTCCACTCAGCAATCGCACATGAACGGTGAAACAGGGTATAAATCAAAGTGATATCAGAACAGCCACTAATCACTATGCTCCAAGCAGGTTGCAAAGCTGCAAAGCCCAACGTATATACCACATATACCTCAAATCGCTTACACGTACAGGTTAGGCCGCGGTCAAGTCGAAACTTCACATACGTTTAGTAGAGACATCACATCCGCTTCATACATAAGCTTTCCAATTCATTTTATAAAATAACTCTGCTCA
This sequence comes from Hansenula sydowiorum, assembly GCA_030574735.1. Classification (NCBI taxonomy): domain Eukaryota; kingdom Fungi; phylum Ascomycota; class Saccharomycetes; order Phaffomycetales; family Wickerhamomycetaceae; genus Hansenula; species Hansenula sydowiorum. The sequence goes on from JAJMFN010000332.1 coordinate 18,899, forward strand.
TTACTCTATTATCGAAAAGGATATCTAATCCCCTTGTTCTGATTCTGTCAGATTCGGGTCCTTTACCCCAACAGATATTGAGGGCTTCAAATAACGTATAGATATTGCGACCATGTGTGATCTTACCTGATTCATTCAAATTTTTTATGATTACACTTCTCTGAATATCCGTGATACATGCAGTGCCTGCTATCATAGCTGGAAATGCACCTATGATTTTGACCTTGGAGCACGAAGAAATTGACTCAAATTTCTTTATGATGCTGTTTAGATCTTTTTGAATTACAAAATCATATTCAGTAATCTCTGGCATGATCAATTTTCTCAGAAGTATCTTGGCTACTTTAGCGACAATCTCTGCCATCAAAACACTCTCTTTCAAGTCTTGATACTTCTTCGAACCGATTCTTATTTCCGGAGGAATCATTGGTGATGGATAGAAGCTTGCAATATCGTACAATTTCTTAGCAGCAACTAGCATCAATGGATCGTTCAAGTTCCTGAAAAGATACGACGCTTTGCAGACTAGCTCGTAGGCATCCAAAGACGCACCGAAAACAGGGTTGTTCATCCACGCGACATCACAGCTAAAAATAGGAGTTTTAAGATAGTTTCTTAAGTCTCTGAACACCTCAAAAGGGCTAGGTAATATCTCGTAATTTTCAGACGCCAGTAAAGAAACACAATAATTGTAGATGAAGCTTTCAACGAACATTTTCTCGAAATTGGAGTCAAAACAGACGGATCCATTCTTATCAGGTTCAATCAATTGACTATTTTGAATCTCCATCATCAAGTTGTCAGATTTAAAATCATCAATTTCATACAATACATTTTGACTCTTCTGCTTTCCTTTATTTGGAGCATCAAAAATTAGCTTCTCATTCCTTCTGCCCCTGGCGGCGAATCTTGATTTGATGATTTTGTAGGAGTTTGCTAACGTTGTGACACACTTAGAAGACGAGCCATTCAGTGTCACTTTTGTGCAAAGACACATCAATTGGAAAGCAGCCCCAAGCCAAATTTTATCATGAATTTCATTATTGTCTTCGACATACTCATTTAGGGAGTAAAATGCTACTTGATACTTTTTTGAAGCAAGTTCCGTTAGCTCAGGATTTTGGTAGGATAAAAAGGCACATCCACAAGCTATCGCTACCTTTTGAATTATTGGGTGTTTATTGACAAAGGGTGAGAAAGTAGCCGATGTGGTGAGAAGTGGATGAGTATATTGTGGGCCAACAGACTCAATAAAGCCATTTACACAAGCCAGCATGAATCTTTGATCTGGATCATGGCTGAAGTAACTCAAAAAGTTGAGTTGTATATTGTGGCTTGTCTGTGGGAGGCACTCGCTCGAGATTTTGCTCGCCGATACAACAGCTTTGGTGCTTTCCAGGTCATCATCTAATGGCTTCAGCTCATCGTAAGATCCAACAATAGAAGATATTTCTGGTAAATTACCTTGAGAACTTTCAAGAGCTGGGTTCACATTAGGATCGATAAAAATTTTCTCTGTGGAAGCATTGTTTTTGCGTATTTTGTAATCGTTAGGTAATTTGTCTTTTGAGCTCTCTGGCCATATGCACTTTAGTCCCTTATTCACACAAGTTGTACAAGATGGCCCCAGCTCGTCGCACTTCTTCTTTCTCTTACGGCCTAAAATTCCAATAATTAGTAACTCAATCCGAATGGCCCCAAGACGGATTTCAACTCACAATTGAAGCATCCTCTTTTGGATCGCTTAATCCTCGCCCTTGGTATTTTTGGCTTTGTCAAAGATCCAAAGCTAAAGACCTGCTCATGGGGACTCAATCTCATCGTGACGTATTGAGCTTGGAGATAGTTGTGATTCAATGATTATTGACCCTTAGCGACAGCTCAATGAGATAAGCGACAGCCTTTTCAGGATTAACATTCCCCTAACAACTGGAAAGGACATGAGTATAGCTATTGGAGATAAATGGATCGATATATAGTCGAGATAAGCATTTAGTGGAGATAAACATTGGAGATTCTGGGGTGTTCCGAGGGTAAGAATCAAGCCGGATATTAAGACTTTTAAATGAAGTATCACAGTGGGGGATTTCTATTTGCAGGTAGGCTTGACAAAGAAGTGGCCACGATAAGCTATGCGGCTTTCAATAAAACCTACATTCTTCATTTTGGCTGCATTAAGACGATTCTGTTATCTCTTGATAAGCCAAATTTCGAGGGCATTTATCAGTCGTACTTCCATATTTGGACGTTTATCAGCTAAGCGGCCTCGGAACTCAAATGATATCGATCTCCATAATCTTTGAAGCTTGAGTGGTTTATCAACAACTTCAATGGTCATCAAAGTCCCAGAAACTACTGATATTACTTGTCGCTTGCCTTCAGAAGATGTCCCTATTTGGAAGCGCTCACAATTTGTGCGTAATCTGGAGTCATTGGCATATAAGAATGGCTAGATGTCTACAAGTTTGATCATGCCCGGTCATTAACACATTATCACTCATATTCAAGGTTACACCATGACTACCAAAATATCGATTGACCACACCAGAGAACCACTCCTAAGTGAGCCAAGCGCCTATAAAGGTGAACCAGCTAGATTCGATAAGGAATGGGCGCCAAAGATCAAGGCCTACAACGACAAGCTGGAGAAGGCTCTTCCAAGGGAATATTTAGCACCTTCAAGCTTACTACCAAATGATTTGGATAAGACCCCGTTCAATGCTACCACTGTTCCAGAGAAGGTCTTAGATGATGTTTCTGTGACTATCACCAATTTGACAGCTACTGAAATCGCTTCCAAGATTGCCAAAAAGGAATTGACTGCTTCTAGGGTCATTTTGGCATTCATCAAAAGGGCTACCATCGCCCACCAGTTGACACATTGTGCCATGGAAATTCTTTTCGAAGAAGGCATAGAGAGAGCCAAGTACTTAGATCAATACCAAGAAGATACCGGAAAGACTGTTGGTCCATTACACGGTGTTCCAATCTCATTGAAAGAGCACTATGATTACGAAGGCCATGTCACTCACGCTGGTTTCGTGTCTGCACTGGATAGAGTTCCTGAGAAATTTTCTGTCACCAACCAAGTCTTATATGATCAAGGTGCTGTTTTCTATATACGAACCACCGAGCCACAGTGTCTGATGCATTTGGACAGTATTAATAACATCACTGGGAGAGGTAGAAATGCTTATAAAACCTCGATGAGTCCAGGTGGCTCTTCTTCAGGTGAAGGTGCTATAATTGCTCTTAAGGGCTCCCCATTAGGTGTTGGATCTGATATCGGTGGCTCAATTCGTGCTCCTGCTGCTTTTAATGGTATTTGGGGGCTAAAGCCAAGCACTAAAAGGCTATCGATAAATGGCTGTTTTTTCGCTAGCTATGATACGTTTCAAGAATCTATTGGATGTGTCTTGGGTCCAATGAGTAACTCTGTTGAAGACTTGGAGTTGTTCATGAAAGCCTATGTCGATAAGAACCCATGGGAAATAGACCAATACTGCGTCCCACTTCCTTGGAAAGATGCACCAACTCCAAAAGCTTCAGATCTAACCATTGGTATAGTTTATGATGATGGTGTTGTCAAACCACATCCCCCAGTTCTACGTGCAATGAAGGAGGTTGCAGAAAAGTTGATGGCCTCTGGTGTTAATGTCGTGACATGGGAGCCACATAGAGTTTACGAAGCTGTCGAAACCGTTAACTCACTGTACACCGCTGATGGTAACTACGCTTCTACAGGCTTTTTGGGTGAATCGGGAGAGCCTCTAGTTCCCTTAAGTGAACACTACTTGAGATTTGGTAAAGGTGATAAAGGCTTGACTTTGATCGAGACAGAAATATACAACAACACCAGGGAGACTTTACGTCAAGAGTACCTTGATTTGTTCAAAATAAGAGGTGTTGATTATATCATTGCTCCAACATATGTGGTAACTGCTCCAAAACCATCCGAAGTTAAATATTGGGGTTACACTTCACTTTGGAATATTCTGGACCAGACTTGTGTTACTTTCCCATCTGGTGTTTTTGGTGATCAAGCAGTTGATAAGAAGGACACCGCTTACAAGGCGAGAAATGAATATGAAGAGTATGAGTATGGATTATACGATGAAGAAGCTTCCGATGGTATGCCTGTGGGGCTGACATTAGTTGGTAAGCGTTACACTGAAGAGGGCTCCTTGAAAGCTGCTGGTGTCATTGCTAAGATCTTGAAGGTCTAGCGTGATGTTTGTACGTCTGTTAACTCTCTTTAATATACTCAATGAATGATACTTACTTTGCAAAGACTCTACGCATTGTATTGAACAATGTTGCCTGCTGAGCGCACTTCGACGGTATTAGTAGCCCATTGCGAAGAATGACTTTGGTGGTAATCAATTAAATTATAACGAGTTCTACAGGCTTTTTTTCAGTAGCAAATTGTATTGTTTATTGAATTAAAACCAGTTCCAGACTATTCAATCCCAGCTACAACAGCTCTGTTATGCTCCACAATCTTCCAATACATGGTCTTAGTCTTGTTTCTCCAGTATGGACCAGTGACTCGCATCACCAAGAAGGTACCGTTGCAAAAAAATAAGATACAACCAGCAGAAATGAAGGCATTTCTATAACCCATGTTCAAGACCCAGTCAGTCAACCCATAACTGCATCCGAAAGACATCAGATTTCTAATCAGGATAACAATCACCATAGCTTCTGTATCCATCTCATGGTAAGTATCCGAGCAGTATGTGACAGATCCAGCACATCCAAAGATACCTAGGCCACCTAGAATACCCATTGAAATCACCAGCACAATCCAGTGGACCTCATAGTAGGATCCTACTCCCCATCCAATGCAAGCGAGGAACCCAAAAATCATGTATACTATCAACACCCATAATCTATCTTCTGGTATCGACATACCATTTCTTCTCTTAGCAATGAAAACTTTCAGGAAATCTGACAAAGTCCCAGCAAAGAAAAACATGATGATACAACAAACTGTTGGTGAAAGGTAGGCAAGACCACACATGGCAGCTGAGAAGTTGTATGGAGCACCACCTAAAATGGTCGCTTCTGTAGCATTCAATAAGTTGAAAAATACTAGCGAGGAACCATATAAGAAGCCAGCCCATAGCACAGAAGGAAATCTCGCCATTTTCAAGGGACCTAATAGATAATGTGGTAATAGAAATCTTTCTTTGAAGCCACCCGTTAATGACAGCTTATCCTTAAAAGTCTTTTTAGGTTTACTTTCAATATGGGCTTGTAAAATCAGATCTTCTGAGCCCACTGGTATTTTAGCATTCACATTATCTTTGCTTTTGATCGATTCTTTGCTGGATGTATCTTTTTCTGGTTTGGAATAAGTTGATTCTTTATCCTCACCAATACCATCGATAAACTCTGCAGCCACAGCACGTTGAAAGTTTGTCTCCTCCATAAAGAAGTACAAGAATACAAAACAGACAGCTGCAAAGATGGAACACATCCACATTACCCATTTCCAACCAATACCATCACTAATAAAGCCAGCAATCATCGGTGCCACAAAGTTGGATGTGAGCAATGCAACGGCATAGATACCCATACCTTTGGCTCTTTCGTGCTCAAAGAAGATATCTGACATCGTGATTTCACAAAGTGATTCTATTGGTGACCCAAAAAATCCTTGTAGAATCTTACCACCAATCCACTCACCATTGGACTTAGAGTATGGGGCCCATACACATATCAGGCATGTGGCAAACATACTAAATAAATAGACGGGTCTTTTCCCGTATTGTAAAGCTATTGGCTGGAAAAATAAGCATCCAATACCAAAGAATAGGAACATATAACCTGTACCAGCATTCAATTCAGATAAAGTGATATCAGTTTCTTCCGCAATATTGGTTAGGACCGAATAAATAGCAGCAGAAGGAATCCCAACACCATAAGTATACACAACGTTACAGAAAACAGCTAGCCACTTTCTTCTTGGAGACCAATTCAATGGGTCATCGTAATCATCAGAAGGAGTTGGGATCAAGACAATTTTGGAGTTTCCTTTGGAGTGACGAGCACTCATATGACCATCCAAGTCAACTAAGTGGGTGTTCCCAGGAATAGCGTTGTAATCAATTTGACCGGTCATGGTATATCTTCAAGACACTCTAGCTCTTGCACTTAAGGACTGGTACTTATGTCTTCATGATGGGAAGGATCTCTCAGGTATATATAGTTTATGTGTTTCGAATTGCCACTGGGGGATGCCCTTAAGATTAAATTGTCCATTTTGGGCACATTCACAATGAATTGGAGATTGATTGCAGAGAAGACCCAATACTGGAATTGTAGATCAGCCTCTTGTTGATCAGATTTTTTTGGATCCCGATGTACATAACCAGCTAGTTACCACTGGTCCTTATCGTTATCAGCTTGTTGAAATGCATAGATTGTGGCCCACATCTCCACTGAGCAATCTATTGTCCATTTGGGATGACAACTACTGATAATAAGCACATTTTCTTATGATAAGACGTCCACAAGCGCACTCTGCATTTGTCCTCCAGTGTACTCAGCATTCGTTTCTGGATATCCACCAACTAACGGCGTTGTACAAATTGGGCACCGCTTAGCTCGACTCCTCTCGCACAAAGATCTTCACCATCATCCAAAAGTCCACTAAGCTCTCCATTCTTTGGGAATCCCTCAAGCAATAGCTCAATCATTACCAAGTGCCTTCTCACAAGATCCCCATGGACTCATAAACTGCCAGTGTCATCATAAGCTGCTTCGTTTGTGGAAGATGAACAATCGTGTGTCTGCCAATGACACGGGTGCGTAAGCTGCTATCGATCGAAAAAGTTACTTTATCACCAAAAAGACACAACAGAAGAAATTGTCATCAACAAGTTCAATTCGACGAATTGTATAAGCAGTGATATGAGCGAAGCTACTAGGCCTAAGGCTCCATACTCACCTTTCAACAAGCCAACAGAGGAATATATCTCCTATAATGGAGCAAAGTTTTACACTGAATTCTGGGTATGTCACTACCGAAGCCGTACATTTTGCACAATACTAACATCATTGGCAGGATATCCCTAAAGATGTTGAGTTGAAAGGAAGAATATTTTGGGTTCATGGGTTCTCCGAATACTCAAAAGTCTACATTCGTATCTTTGACCATTTGGCTCAAGAAGGTTATGAAGTGTTCTTTTTCGATCAAAGAGGTGCCGGTTTTACATCTCCTGGTAAATTGAAAGGTATTAGTGACGAGTTCCACACTTTTGATGATGTTGATTTCTTCTTGAAGAAAAACATTGATGAGTTAGAGAAACGTGATAACAAAAAATTGTTCTTAATGGGACACTCAATGGGTGGTGGTATATCACTAAACTATGGTATCAGGGGGAAATACAAAGAACATTTGACAGGTATCGCTGTCACAGGACCATTGGTACTTCTACATGTAAGTGAACTACCAGATTAAAACACCCCATAAGAAGCAACTACTAACGTCTCTACTATAGCCTAGTTCAAGGCCAGGAAAGATCCTGTATGGAATCTCCTACTGTGCCATGAAGATTTTACCAAACTTTGTGATGGATACTAAATTAAATAAGGATTTCATGACAAGTGACCCTGAATGGAGTGAATATCTACTTCATGAACCTGTTATCCCACTACTAGGTTGTCTAAGATACATTTATGACTTTTTGAAAAGGTACGTTCTTTCCAAAAATCTAGACTGAGGTGATGATATACTAACAGCATTCATCAACAGGGGTGAAAAGCTTTTGGAACCAAAATACGCTCAAGAATTTTCAGTTCCATTGATAATTTTCCATGGGGATGATGATAGCGTAAATGATTTCCATGCTTCTAAGAAATTTGTCGATATAATACCAATTGAAGACAAAGAGTTTGTTCCCGTCAAAGGATCTCGTCACTCAGTTGTATTAGAAACTAAGGAAATTTACGATGTGTTTAAGAACCAATTGCTGGAATGGCTTGCAAAACACTAAGAATATGGTGGATTTTGCTGGTCAGAATGGTTTGCTCATGAATAAAATGATAAATTCAATACTCGGATGAATGTAGCCATCTAGCATAAAAAGCTAAACATCGCCCAAACGTTCAATTGTGCAACAAAGCTCTCCAAAGTCTCACCTGTATATGGGATCTACACATTAATGATTGAATGAAATCTTCTTAAGGACATCAAGAACCCTTTTTAATCAGCATTTTAAAGAGGGGGTTCCCAGGTACTGTGAAAGCATCTAGAGAATTGAGGCCCCTCGGCTAAAACTTCTGTGTGTTTCTGTAGTATTGTCGAGCCACGGAACGTCTATAGAGTGGTGATAAAACAGCTGTCAAACACACGAGGCTGACATCTAGAAGTTCTTATCATAAAGCAGAGCTTCACTGTATTCTATATTGGTTGTGGCCGGTTTTCAGGTACTATGCGCACGGGTTTATCCTGCCATTTTTAGTGCATGATTATTGAATTGAAAGTCTCAACGCCTCAACGGTTTTCCAAAAACGAAAAGCTTAATGCTTCTATTATGTCCTGTTGCTTAGTCTTTTCAAGTGTCCAACATTCTTACGAACCACTTATGGAAAGAGTGTAAGGATACAAGTCACACTAATTGGAAACATCAGGAATAGCATATACATGACTTTACCTTTCAGCGCAGCACAAGGGAAACAGCCGAGAACGGTTGAACTTTCCACAGACGAGTTCAGTTACTCAGCTCAGGTTTGGGTGAGTTGTTGCACGTTGATGGCGACAAGCTAACTAGCCATGCCTTGAAAGCTCAAATACTAACGTACCACCTCAGCCAGTTGTTGATGACCAAGAGTATAAAGCTAGAATTTTATTGTTACACAACCCAGGCGAAGACGTCACCTTGTATCATAAATTGATAACATTTTTAGCTAGCCACGGCTATGAAATCATGTTCACCAAGCTGAATGATGTTTATAAGAAGGATTTGGATATTTACAGAGAAATCAATAGAGTCCTGGAGATGTGCATAAAAGACTTAGACCAACAAAGCTACGTCAAGACTCATAAACTACACCTAATGGGACATTTTATTGCCGGCTCAAGAATTATCGCATATGGTGTTAAAGGTCGTTTCAAGCATAGATTGAAAAGTGTGATTTCCATAAACCCATTCATAGATCCCAAAGAAGCATTTGACAACACATTTTCACAAGCTGCCACATCGATCATTGGTAAATTGTTACCAAAATCAAACACAACAAAAATCCCAGTTAGTTACGAAGATATAACAAGCAATGAAGAGTGGATAGGTTATTTGAAAGAGAAACAATATAATTTCTCCAAGATACAGGCTAATTATTTAAGGGAAGTACTTCATATCTCGAATGCTTTAAAGCATCCCAGGAAATATGCAGATTTTACAATCAAGAATGTTTTAATCATTCAATCTAAAGAAGATCCAATGTCAACTGTGGATGCAGCTCAAAATTTCATTGATAATTGTCCTAGTGAAAATGCTAATCTATTGGTTTATCCTGAAGGTAAAAATAATCTTTTTATAGAAAAAGAGGATATTTTTGGAAAGCTAAGTCATGATCTTTTGGAATGGCTCACATCGAATTGAAATCTTTCTCAAAATTGAGTTGAATTTTCAAAATTTCATAGTTGGTTCAACATACTTTGCAAAGTCAACCCTTGAGCCTCCCAACCCAATACAAACAACCCTTTATTTATCTTCACTTGTCTTCTGATCAATCTAAATGTGAAAGTTTTCCTAGATTTTATGACCCTGTTGAAATTTTCATAAATCTCTGGAGTCTTGATATAAACTTCTTCTAATTCTTGCATACCCAAAAAATTATAGATTTCCGAATTTCCTATAAAGGTCATTTTTAATTGTTGATCTTCATCCAATGGACTTCGTAGTGTATTTATATCACCCACCACTAAACTTAATGGATTCAGAACCGGTGGTCTATTTTTGTTATATTTGATGCATAATTGACTTAGTAATGGTTCGAATTCCAATACGACTCCTCGTGCTTCATAAACCTTCCCATCTGTTTGGTCGATACTATTTAGTTTAGGTATTCTATCTGAAGCGCCAGTGGTTTGTGCTATATACTGGTGCTCTTGTGGGGTAGCGTCTGTAGATTTTTGCCTTTTTGGAGGGGGTTGTGGCTCCTCATGATAAGTAGCTTGAACTTGAATATGTGGAGTTCTGCTTCCGTAATAGTCCCCTTCGTGGTTATTATCGGTAAGAAGATTATGAGTAGAAGATAGTTTGATTTGTGTTGTATCCTGTTCATCAAGAAATGAACTTTCTGCCGCATTGACTATCTGGTTCCCTGAAGTCTTGAGTCCACTAGCTGGGGACGACTCTAATGCTCTTCGTTGGACCTCTTGCTGAGCACTTGGCAATTGTGTGTCTGGAACTTGAGTCTCGACTGGATTAGTTTCTGTATGGTTGTAATTTGAATCAATTAGTTTCGTCCTTATAAAATGCTTTGGGAGCGTATAACTGAATGCTTCAATATTATTCAAGATATATGTTGGGGGAATAGACTTGAAAAGATTGGTGAAAATATGTGACGATCTATCAACGTTTTTTTTAATATTCGAGTCTAAAAGATCTATTTTATTAACGACACCTTCCAGTGCGCCATTGAAGACTTTCATTCTAGCTTGGACCTTGCAGAATATACCCTTGCTCAATACATTGAGAAACATACCAGCAGCGGGTGCGCTCTCTTTTCTAGCAGCTTCGTATTGTTGAACAAATTGCTTCACGCTGTCATCATACATGATCAACTGAAGAAGTTGATCATCGGGTATTCTCTCTGAAAAATCAGATATATAGTTCTCTTTTTGGAAAAAGTCAGACTCAATGCGAGTATTGGTGGTGAAATCTGTGACAAACATTCTTGAAGGTCTTCCAGCTCTTAACGACACCACCAAGCAAATAAACTCCGCTCGGTAATCCTTGAATGTTGGAACTGGTAGTCCCGCTATTTCTTTATATGTTTGCATTGAAGTAGCTTCACGGTAGGCGTAATGTCTCGTATATCCCCTTTTTCGAATTTAGCTGGTTCTGAGGCTTAACTGTTAGAGCCGGTGTTTTTTGTAGCTTAAACGCGTCAAAAAAGTGATGAAGTAGTGTTCCAACCACGCGATTTTTATCTAAATGTCAACATACAACAGTTTTTGATTTAACAGTGCTCTTTAACAGATAGGAATCGGATAAGACTGTGTTATTGATTCAAGTTATGACACTGGTTGAATTGAAGGATCTCAGGGAGATCAACAAGGTGAGAGTCACAAGGCCAAACCAGACGGAGAAGGTCGAAGTCATGCTCACAATGCTCGTTATAGCTGCTAAGTTCGGTGATCAACCTTCTCTTGACTTGACAGACTTCACATCAGGTTACAGATCTAATATCCTAACATTCAATGTTAAACCAGGATCAGACGCATCCCAGCACTTCAAGGATCTGAAAAAAAGTTACAACATTGACGATGAGGCTTCAAAAAATTTCAATAGAGAAAAGACTAAAGTATATTATTATGAAAATGGATACCAGGTATACCTGAATGTCATTGCTGAAGCCTACAATGGCGTATCAGAAGTGGAATTTAGGTTGACCAAGTTCAAAATAATAAATAAAGAACCAAAAATGATATTCAAATTGGGAGCTGTGCAGCATAGTAAACTACTGGCATTGGTGAAGGAGGTTGAGAACAGAAAGCATTCGCCAATTTGGAAGAACGAAGATGAGATTCAGAGAATTATCAAAGTAATACGAAGAAATACAGATGACACAGAAGAGAATGCTACAAAAAAGCAGAAGCTCGATTTTGTTCAAGCCACCCAGGATCCTTCTCAAGTTATTTCATCAAGTGATCCTTCCATGATTTCAAATCCATTATTTCAAAAACCAAATGAAGATATCGAGGCACAAGTTCCATTCACACAAATGCAAGAAGATGCACTTAACGATTCAAATGAATCCACTAACTTTACACAATTCCAGTCACAAGTTATCAAGTCGGAATCAGGAGGACAAGATATTGAAGAAGAAGGCAGAGGAACACAAAAGAGTGATGAGTTACAATTACCAGCAACAATAGTTCACGAGCTTAAAATCAAACAGGAACGAATAAATTTTGAAGAAGAAATAAAAGCCAATGGGAGCGAAGTTATTGAAGTCTCCGATGACTCTGATGATGAAGTTGACGAAGATAACAACGATGGAGGGGGCGTCGAACAAAGTAAACAACACAGAGCTATAAATGCTGAGCGAGAGCAAAGCAAAGCGCCTAAAGAGTCTTACCAGAGCCCGTCGAGGAACACTTTGAAACCTTTATCGCAACAATCCACTCCAAAACAAACACAACATTTTGCTGAAATGATTCAACAAGAAGAAAATGAGGAAGCTCCAAAAGCATCAAATGAAACAGATCCGGATTATGGTAATGATTTGGATGGAATTGCCAAAATCATGGATACCGGTGTCAATATTGGAGATAAATATTCTTTCGAAGGTTACATTCTCGGAGTTGAACCAGCAAATTTACAAATAATAGGGAAACCATTTGGGGATCTAGTCAAGACTACTAATTTCAAAATTTATATATCAAATGTTTCAAGATCAGAACTGAACGTATTCAAGATCAACAAGAATTGCATATGCTTAGAATATAAATCTAAGGAACAAATTCTTACGTTTTTCGGATACGATAGTATAGAGGATGCTTACGAAGAACAAGATCAAGTACAAAAAAAATTGAGAACGTTGTTGAATTATGATAAAAAAGTTAACATGTCGATCCACAGAACGAATTATCATTTAACTCTTGGTGGTCAAATTGCCTGGGAGTGTCGTGATAGTATTGATGAATGGCTAGGTCTTTGAACATATGTACTGGGGTTCTGCCAAATCGAAACCGGTCAAATAGTTTAGACACATAAAAAAAACTTGTATACGGAAACTATTGAATCTCAACATCTTCACAAAGACTTATAGCACCATGGCGAAGAGTATGTATGTCTCAATTGAACAGAAGAATAACCAACTAATACGAAGAGGACAAAGAAACTTTAAGAATTCCCAAATTAGCCAAGAAAGCTCAAACAAAACAATCAACACCAACGCTAGTAACTTCTAATGATTTTCTTGACCAAGGTGTTCAAGAAGAAGAATCTGGTGATCGTTGGATAATTTCTGATCTTTCCAAATCTTTGAGATTTTACCAAAAGGCATATGAGTATTATATCGAGGCAATCAATAAGGATGATTCCTTGACAGATGCTTATTATAATGCAGATAGATTATTATTCCATGTCTGGGAGATATACCATGCACTACCAAGTGGTGTGTTGCAAAATGTTGATGGATGTGATATTCACAGCTATTCGCTAAGAGAGATAAAGTCCAAACATGAGTTTGTGGTTCAGAAATTTGAAGATGTTACATGGGAATTGTATTATAATCTGGTTTTGATAAACACTGAACTGATAGAGAGTACTGAAGAAGAGTTGGGATTCGAGGATGTGTTGAAGATTTGCAGTGATGGTGTAGTGCTACTGGAGAAAGTGCTAGCATATCAGTTAAACGAATTGGATGTTTTCTTGAAAAGATTGGAGAATCATCCTAAAGAAGATTCTCAACAGGATGAAGAAGCAGTACAGGGACAGTCACAAGAAGGAGAAGAGGAAGAAAGCGGCAATGATTATGATGTTGTGGAGCAAGTGACACCAAGTAGTGTATTGGAAACAGTGTTAACTGGGGCCAAGCTGATCGAGGCAAGTTATTCTAATTGTGATAATTCTGTACAGATCAACTCGCTGAAATCGAAATTTGCATCATTTGAAGCCAAATTACAAGATGTGCTCAATTTGTTGTTCAATAAATTCACATTCGAAAGCTCACCAGAGAATCCTTATGGATTGAATTTCAAGCCTGAACAACTTGAAGATGTTAGATTAGTCAATCATAGTCTTGGTGGATACCTGATTAATGATTTCCAATCATTAGTATCATATTGGGATGATTCGAATTTGAAAGGTTTGGAATCAAGCCCATCAAGATATCTTGCTGAATGTGATAGTTTTACAAATTTCAAAGAACGCATATCCTTAGATCAACAATTCACATCACAGGAATATTGGAATTTGATAAATCACGTTAATCTTAAACTTAAAAAAGCTCAAGAGTTTGTTAAAGATGAATTACAATATCATATCAATGAGAAGACTAATGAAGTTTCGAAAAAAGTGTCCAAGATAGTGGAAATCTTAATATTAAGAGCTGATAATGAGTTGACTAGAAGTTCATTTGACGAATTAGAGAGCTCGTTAAAGAATAAAGAAATCTTACGTCAGAATTGTATCAATTTATTGAAAAATGGTATGAATATGAGTAATACGAATTGTGGATTAAGAGAAACTATAAGTGATAAGCTAGTGCGTGAAAAATTGAAAAGAGAGTGTATTATAAGGTTAGTACTATTGACAAAAGATGAATTCACAGAGTCTGATCTTATTAGAAATTTAGGAGTGAATCATTATCAAAAAGAAGTTGATGATCTAAAAAGTAACGAATTATATAAAAGATTGCTTTGAGCAATTATTATAGGCTCTCATACTGGGTTTTGACAGGTATTAATTAAATAAGATTATTGATTGTACATATCGAGAGGGGACCGTTATGTACCAAACTTCATAGTTGTATAGTCATGTGACATATGAGCAATAAAGGATCCGGTTCCTGAAACTGATTTAAAACTGTTAGCTACTAAGCCATGTATTATCAAGTATGGAGTTCTAAATATAATGGGTGTAAGTTGGACTTTGACTATTGATCTAGACGTGAGTCTATTACAAATTTTTCCAATTCGCTGATCGACGGAGTTTATCCTCACCGGATCAGAGTCAAGAGTTCTGAATATCCATTTTAACGATCAGCTAAAATCTCAAATCAGATCACTGAGAAAAGAAGGACAGATCAATTTAGTGCAATACGCGCTAGTTTCGCTGTTGTTAAAATTAGCCCTGGCCGGCTATTTTATGATATCGTGTGGTTTTGTATAGGTTTGAGCGTGGATCCATGTGGAATCCGAGATGTTTATTGGTTCATTACTTTACCCATTCAGGAACACTTTGACTGATGCACCATGGTCCTTGTAGAACCGAGGGTGCAAAAAAGTATATCGGGTACGCTTTTTACCAAATCACACTACTGAAAACCAATTTTTTTTAGTTTAAGCTGATCAGATGTTAATTTGACATGACTTGTGATTCGTGTGTATCATTTGAGGATCATTGAACCTTGTTCCGTTTCCTTCCTGTCTACATTATTCTTGTAAAGAGCTCAAGCCTTCGTAATCCCATCCAATCAGCACTTGACTAAACCTCTGTCCACTTCCCATACAATTAACACTCATCCTCTCTTGCCAGTTTCGCGCTCTTTAGCTGAAATTCCTCAAACTATGACGCTCTGGCAGTTACGGAGAGATAGCGATCATCGCGAGCGTGCGTGCGCGGACCGGCTTATCTGGGTCCAGTGGATCCTTACAAATTCCAGCAGACTTATTGCTATGAAAAAAACGTAGTGATAAAAAGCAACTGTCAAGAGGTGTTTAGACTGTCTTATATACTTGATACAATCTCGATATCAACAGCTTCAACTTCACCTGTTCCTTACCAAGAAAACTCATCTCCTTCAAACATTCCAAGACACTTCTGTTCATGACCGTCAAGCTCTAGAGCCCCTATTCATACTCTCCAGTTTAAAGATCTCACCGATATCGTCATGGCCTCAGAAGTAGCAGCCGCCAACACCAGCGGATTGGGCTCGCCAAATAATAGCGACTCCTCTCTCGTGAAACCTCGCTTGAGAACCATTCTTTCTTCATCGTCATCCTCGTCAGCAGGCTCCATGTCCAGTCCTCCAAGCTCAAGCTCAAACACCCTGAGCTTAAGCTCATCGAGCACCTCCATTTCCGTCCTCTCCCCTTCGCGCTCTCAAAGAGAAGCCGTCATTCCTCCACACATTAGATACCAAACTTCACCACTTTCCAACATGAGCTCCACTGAATACCATCAACATCAAAGAGAACTGAAACAAAGCAACACATCAAGCTCGTCGAGCCTCGTTCAAGCTGGTAAAGTCACAAGGAAACAAAAGGAATCAGATCAACAGCAACAAGCTGAGCCTATGGACTACCTGGAATATCTCGAGAAGGAACCGTGTTTCCCTCCAACATACTCAGCGGCTAATGTATCTACGAATATCAAATACCCAGTTTACGATACTGTGGAAACAAACATCTTGCCAGAATATTCACCATCTATTCATCAAATCGCCCTAGTATTGAGGAAAGTTGAATGGCTATCTCCATATGAGCCTTCCCCTATTAGAAACTGGAAGAATCTCGTGATGGAGTTGAACTCAACTCAGTTGAATTTTTATTCTATTGATAATCTACCTCTACTACACCGTGTGAAGAAATCCAAAACAAAAAAGTATTATGAATTCACCCCAATAGAACATGACTTCATATTGAATGCTTTGAAACAAAACCCAGGTGAATATCTCACAACAAGGAAATTGGTCAAATCATACTCGTTACAATTTGCCAAATTTGGATTACCAGTTGATTATAAGAAGAAGAATAACTGCCTCAGAGTGCGTGCTGAAACTGAACAATTTCTTTTACATTTTCATTCCATCGATGAAATGATCAACTGGTCAAGTCATTTATCAACAGGGATCAATGTCAGCTTGGATATTGAAACAAGACGCATGCCAAACGATCGTACTGTGCCAAGAAGAAGAAGAACTAGAAGAGGCTCAAGCTCAAATAGAAATAGAAGTTATTCCGATTCTGAAATCATAAGAAGAGAATTAACACCACTGAGACATAATAGAAGATCAAGTTTTTCAGGCGAATCTTCAATAAAGAGTAAAATTTCAAGTTTTTTCAATAGAAGAAAATCAAGTGTTTCAAATGATTCAACTGATATTGCAGAAATTGAAGCTTTAGCTTCAAAATTCCAATTACAAGCTTCAACAACCCAATCACTATCATCACAAACCGCAAGACCAATCACAAATTCTAGTTCAACAGTACCAACTCTATGTTTCAATCAAGTTGAAGATGATAACATTTCAAGAACAACATCTGAAGAGGATGAAACAATTCGTAATGAAATCACCACAATCAGAGAAGAAGAGGAGGAAACCGATGAACAAGAACCAAACTCTGTTCAAGAACTCCACGATGACGATGACGATGATTCAGAAGATGAAGAAGATTCAATGTCTCATGAAGATGAAGACGCCGTCGATGCCACACATTCCAATTTATTCCATGATTTCAGATTCTCCTATAACGATGAAAAACAATGGATGCCTGAACATAAAGTTATCACCAGAAGAAAATTCCTCAAGGATTCGTTACGTTGTATCAAATTATTACCAGGTGATGAAGAATGGGTTGGCAAATTTCTGGTTAGATCATCAAATCCACCTCATTACAAAACTGTTAATCAAATTAAAGTTAAAAATTCAAGAAACAAGTTTGTTAAAGAATTTATTGTTGGTCCTCAAGGTTTGGTTTCCGTTTTGAATTGATACGTCCTCTTCACATTTTTGCGCATACACAATCAATTTTAATGATTTTAATGATTACGTCCATCTTTACCATTTTTTCTTCTCCAACTTTGTTCAATTTTCCCATAGCTCACGATGATACGTTTACTCATATTATATTCTTATTTATTAAATTTTTTACTTCCCAAGCCTTTGTGCATTCTCGTTTATCATTATAATTTTTTCATCTTTCCGTTCAAAGAACCCTCGTACATATTCTCAAGGACTCTATGATTATCAATCCTTACTGATGCTCCGTATTCTTCACGATTCCACTCCCTGTGTTATAGTTATATAATATATACTTCACATGATTTATCCCTGTTACTCATCGACTTGTACTTACCAGAGAGTCCATTCATTTAGCCCTAGTTCAAATACTCGGTAAGAACACACCCGTCACCCGATTTTAATACGCGCGCCAAAAATATCGACGAATCGACCGCGATCGACATCAACTATAAAATAAAATCCAAACTTTGCACACTTCTTCACCTAATGTTTTTCTCTTCCCTTTCCTTAACATCTATCGCGTATCTCATCCTTCAATTTAAGGTATGGTCTTCAATTTCCTGTATTGAGGAGTCATATCGAAGGTCTTCAATGGGATCTAAGCGTAGATTGAATTCAAGAACGTTGCTGGGCGCCCGATGTTGAATCCTAAAAAAATGAAATGTTGGGAATCAGTTGTTTCTACAATTTATGAGGAATGATGTATATTTTTGTTTAGCTATGAATAATATGATAGATCTAAACAAATTGTTTTATGTTTGCTTGTAGTTGACGTTATTGCGTGACTGTTAATTTGTGCTGAAAATGTCGACCAACCGCTGGTGCCTAACTTGCCATGTCTTCGAATTTTACAATAAATCCATCATGCCAAGACAAGATAAAACGTCAAATCAACTAATGATTTCCTACATGTAGCGTTGGTTATGGTTGTCTATTGGTATATAAAAATTTGTTTTATATATAAATACTGCTTCACAAATGGAGTAAAGAATTGAAATGAAGAAATCTCATAATGCGTTTTTCCTAGTCAAATAATCAAATCTGGAATAGGTGTAACCAATGAATGGTAAATCTTCTTTACTATCACCAGTTGTATTCCCACCTTTCCCTTGTTCTCTTTGTCTTTCAGCTTTGATCAATGCTGGGTTTTCTGGAACGTTTTCTAATTCATCGGTTGGGAAGAATCTAGTATCTGTGATACTCTTTAATTTTGGAATGAATGGAGCATCAACGTTTCTAATAGTATCCCAATCAACACCTCTGAAAAATGGATGACTCTTGATTTCTGAAGCACCACCATGTCTACCTAATCTATGATCTGAATGGGTTAATAATCTTCTGATTAGATTCTCCGCTTCTGGACTTAGATGAATATCATCAGGAAATTGTAAAGTCTCTTGGAAATTTAAAATCTTTCTATATGTCTCTTGTGGAGTTTCTGAACAAAATGGTGGCCATCCAATAAGACATTCAAACATAATGGTACCTAATGACCACCAATCACATTCTTGTCCATATCCTTGATGAATGAAAATTTCTGGTGCAATATAATCAGGAGTCCCCACTGTGGAATAAGCCATTAACCTTCTTGATTTTCTCCAAGTTTGGATTTGTTGACGATTAGACATTGTCAAATGGATCGCATCAACCATCATTGTATTTCTTGATCCAGGTTGTTGTAAAGGTTGAGGCTGTTGTAAATTTTTATCTTGATCCATTAATTTTTTATAATAATTTGAATCATGAGTCTTGTGAAATCCAGTTGATAATCCAAAATCTGATAGTTTAATATGCCCACGAATATCAATCAGAATATTATCAGGTTTGATATCTCTATGAATGAAGCCTAATTTATGAATAGCTTCAATTGCTAAAACACATTCAGCCATATAAAATCTTGTTATATCTTCTGTGAAAATTTGCCATCTAATCAACATGGTCATTAAATCACCACCTGGCAAAAACTCCATAATCAGATATAAATATTGGGTATCTTGAAATGAATAATAAAGCGAAACAACCCATGGAGAATCACTTCCTGCTAAAACATCTCTTTCTGCTTTAACATGAGCCAATTGATCCTTCTTATACATTTCACTCTTCAATAAGGTTTTCATAGCATAAATCTTACCGGTATCTTTCTTCTGAACTAATCTAACTTCACCAAAGGCACCTTTACCTATAACTTTAACAGTTTCAAAATCATCTAGAGATAACCTGGTACGACGTAATCTTAAGAATTGTGATTCTTTTCTACCCAATGATTGTAATTGACGATTCTTCCTCTCTTCTGAACCATCATCATTTTGTAATTTATGTTCCAAGTCAACACGTCTTTGGTTTCTTTCCACTGCATGAGTAACAGACATTTGATAAAAATTTTCTAACCTTAACTTAACAGCAGCTGCTTTATCTTGAGTATGTTTCTTGAAAACATCAGGTCTTCTTTCAAAATAAACATAATTACTATTGTTATGATTGGTATTATTTGAAGATGATGTGCTTGGGACTGGTGGATTTGGTTGGATCTTGACATTATTACTATTATCAAAATTGTTATGTGTACTTCTTGATGCTAATGAGCTTGTATTGGATAAGACAGGCGTTAAATTATTGATGCTTCTTATCGATTTGGTTGGTGAAGAGGGGACTTGTGGTTGATAAAACTGCGGGCTCTGAGGAGCTTTCTGTTGATGCTGCTGTTGTTGGAAAGAACTTGTAGAAAAGTTACTCAGTTGACCTGGTGAAGTTGAATATGGTGATTGGTAAACGTTTGGAGGAGTGGAAGGTATGGCCATAGGAGCAGCAGGTGGTGGCATCGTATTTTGCATCTTCATGAACTGTTGTTGCTGCTGTTGTGCTTGCGCCTGTTTTTGTTGTTCCTGGTATTGTTGTTGTTGTTGCTGCTGTTGTTGTTGTTGATGAAGATAATACTCTTGTTGCTGCTGTTGCTGAAGCTGTTGTTCGTATAGCTGCTGTTGAAGTGACTGTTGTGAATTTTGTGATCTCATGTAGTTTGCACTAAACTGAGCTGGAGGTTGAACGAATCCATTTCGTTGTTGTTGGCTTTGTTGTTGATTTTGTTGTTGTTGATTGTATTGACCAGAATACATTCTTCTTGATCCTTCTGGTATGTGCGTGAATCCTTCGGGAATGGTGTGCTAAACTGGAGTATAAAGACGGGACAAGTATAATGAAGGGACTTTTAAATCAAGTTGTACCACTATGTTCGACCTTAAACTCACACTTCACCTTCTTTCCAATATCGATCCAAAGCACCAAATCTGATCTGTCTTTTGAAACAGGCTCAAAAAAATGGCCCTTCAAAATTCAGCTTTGGATCTTGGCCAGGGACACAAACCAATATCGCGATTTGAAAATTTGTATGAGAAGTTGTAATTTTAGTGAGAAATGGGTTGAAAGGGCAATGAAAAAGTAAATGTAAAGTGGTTGGTTTGATGGTAGTGGTTGTGTATTATTTGGTTTATAAATAGGTGTTTCAGACTTCTTTTCAGCGTGGTTAATGATGACTTTTTGGAAGAAAAATATATTTGTAAAAACTAATTACTACAATCTTTATTTATCTGTAAACGTTACATTAAGATATACAAACCCCCCTTTTTTATAAGCAGTGCAAAATAATCAAATAATTTAATAACCACCTTAGAATTGTAAAGCTTGACCTTTTTGTTTTCTGTCACCACCTAATTCGAAATGTTTACAACGTTTCAATGATAATTGAGCCTTGGTCTTACAGACAACACATTCTAAACGTAAAACAACTTTTTTGGTAGTTTTAGCCTTTTTGTGGAAGACTGGTTTGGTTTGACCACCATAACCGGATTGTTTACGGTCATAACGACGTTTACCTTGAGCAAACAAAGAAGCTTTACCAGCTTTGTATTGGGTAACTTTGTGTTGGGTGTGTTTACGACACTCCTTACCTTTACAGTAGGTTTTTCTGGTTTTTGGAACGTTGACTAGATATATTGTTAGTATGGACTGGTCTCATAGATTCATGATTTAACGAGTATGTCTTGGTTGTGTTATATCAGTTCTTCATAGGTTCTTCATTAATAGTCTCTGGGTCTTATGATATGATTTATGATACTGCTTCATATTAACTATTGGGCCTAGTCTTTTGCAACATAGTTATGTTCTCCCCTGGTCACACCCTTGATTGTATTATTCATTTCCTCTTTTGAATCCATCTTGATTTCACTCCTGCACTTGTAACACATAAATCTTCACTTTGATATAACTCCCTCACTACATATGGACTGGTCTCCAATAAAACACACTGGTATAACACTATTCTCTCTGCTTCCCCAAAGACATCTCTCTCTTCATATGGACATACCCATTGTTATCCGATGTTGTACCTGTTAATGATGCTCCTCTACGACTTCTTCAAAAGAGTGTTAAATTTCAACACTTTTGAAAAACAACAGAGAGTCTGTCGCTGGACACAGAGAGCAAATCCAGACACCAGTGCGCGTACCCAAAAAGCTTACAAAAGCTGGATTATGTAATAGACACAAACGCTTCCGTTTCGCGAAATTCCCACGCTTTTAGCGTGCTGGTGACTCTACACCCGGACATTTAGTAGAGTCACCTATCGTGACTGCTGATAGCTCCACAATCCAAACACCACTAGATAGCTGTCCCAGCTACATATCACCTGACCTAAGGGGTCCTATTTTAAAGGGCTTCCCATACGCGTGTAATTTTAATTTTGTTTACATTTCCAAAAATTGTTTTTTTGATTTTGTAACAAGTCTGAAATTACAGGGCAAAAAAAAGAAGGCCCTTTGACATATATAGATCTAAACCAAAAATAGACTGGTTCTGGATCTCAAACCAACATATAGGTCAACGCTGCTATTTCCTACCAAGGGTACCGAACACAGGTTCAATATAAAAGATATACCGTCTGAACCCCATCTCTTCACATCTTGCGCATTTCAAAGGGCTCATATTCTCACTGGCTGAAGATTTATACCCACTTGAAACATCATCAATTCCAATCATTTATCATCCTTGACTTTGTTCTCGAAGAAGGTCTCAGATCTATACAAAACTGTACATTGACAATATCTACTTGTACGTGAACAGATCTGATCGCTTCCTTACAAGACATTCCAATAGCTAATACCCCAAATTCAGGATCCAGACTGCATTCCTTCCTGAATACAACCACCCACCGACATTAAATCCATATACACTATCTTGTCCAATGGGGTTTGGTAATTTCAACTATATTTGCAATCAAACTGCACTACCACTATGTCAAGTGGTTTCATTCACAGATCCTACAACACACCAATATCTGAATAACGGGATTGTGCCCTTATGCTATGCAAGATCTATTGAATTGGCAAACACTGTCATTTTCCAAATCGGTAATGCTTTTGTCAATATAGGAGCATTGTTTGTCTTTCTAATCATTATTTATCATATCAGAACGAAATATACCGCTATAGGAAGATTGGAATATTTATTTTATTATAATATACTATTGGCATTGGTGATTTGTTCATTAGTTGTTGATTGTGGTGTCAGTCCTCCTGGTTCAAAATCATATCCTTACTTGGTCGCTGTGCAACTAGGGTTAACATCAGCTTCTTGTTGGTGTTTGATGATTTGTGGATTATTAGGCTTTAGATTATGGGAAGATGGTACGAAAAAATCCATGTGGTTTATTAGATTAAGTTCATTCGCATTCGGTGCTCTGAGTTTCATCATTTCTTTGATCACTTTCCAAGATTGGGTTGCCAATGGAACTATAGCTCGTTCTAATCCAATGGGTCTTTTCATCGTCATTTATATCTTAAATGCAATCTTATTAGTTACTTTCATCATTTGTCAATTACTATTGGCTATCTTCTTGATCAAGAATTATTGGGTCATTGGTGTTCTTGCCCTAATTGTCATTTCATTTGTTTGTGGCCAAGTTTTATTATATGCCTTCTCAAGACAAATCTGTGAAGGTGTCAATCATTATATTGATGGGATCTTCTTTGCAAGTCTTTGTAACTTATTCTCAAATATGATGCTGTACAAATTTTGGGATATGACTACAGATGATGACTTAGAATTTAGTATTAGTATAAACAAAGAAGGTGAAGTGCTGTATGCTGATAGATAAACATACATTATTGAAGAAAAACGTTGACCTGCAATACAAATGGTTTCTAATAGATACAGTTTTAATCCATATACATATTTGAAAGAATTCATCTGATCGTATCCAATCCTCGTAAACATCAATAAAATCCACAGCTTGTCCTTTCTTTGTTAATCAGGGTATTTGACTGGTTCTAAGAATTGGTTTAAAAATCACTGATCTTCAAAATAATCAAACTGCAATAGGATTTGAGCATATAAATGGAATAGATCAATCTTGTGTATTGTATGTGACTACTTCAGGAACCGCAGCTGCTGAGATTGAGGATCTAATTCCCAAGATTAGTTCTGAGTTTATAAGGTAGTGTCCAAAGCGCAACTTCTGCCAAAAGTGTTCGTGCCATTCAAAAAAATTATAAGCACTTTCCAAACGCAAACATCAACACTATTAGTATTACCGCCCGATCAACAGATCTCAAATTGATTTGAAACCAAAGATGAAAGTCACTGCTTCTGAATTGAAACGTCTTCAGAAAGAACCATCCAGCATAAGGAATATTTGTATCTTGGCACATGTTGATCATGGGAAAACTTCGTTAAGTGATTCCTTACTAGCAAGTAATGGTATCATTTCACAAAGATTGGCAGGTAAAGTGCGATTCTTAGACTCCAGACCAGATGAACAGCTTAGAGGTATTACTATGGAGTCCTCTGCCATCTCATTATATTTCAGAGTCTTGCATAAACAAGAGAATGGTGAATTTCTTCCTAAAGAGCATTTGATCAACTTGATTGATTCTCCAGGTCATATCGATTTCTCATCAGAAGTCTCGACAGCATCAAGATTGTGTGATGGTGCCGTGGTTTTGGTGGATGTTGTCGAAGGTGTATGCTCTCAAACTGTCACTGTCTTGAGACAATGCTGGACAGATAAATTGAAACCTATTTTGGTTTTGAATAAGATCGATAGATTAATCACTGAGTTGAGATTGTCTCCAGGTGAGGCATATACTCATCTATCCAAAGTCATTGAACAAGTTAACGTTGTCATCGGATCTTTCTATTCTGGTGAAAGAATGCAGGCGGATTACCTATGGAGAGAAAAGCAAGAACAGAACGGTGGCGAGTCACAAGAAGAATATATTGAAAAAGATGACAAGGATATTTATTTCGATCCTGCACAAAATAATGTCATTTTTTCTAGTGCCATTGATGGTTGGGGTTTCAATATTGGTCAATTTGCAAGATTTTATGAAGCGAGACTAGGAACCACGAGAGAAAATTTACAAAAAGTTCTATGGGGTGATTTTTACCTAGATCCAAAAACAAAAAAGATCATTTCACACAAGGGTTTGAAAGGTCGTACTTTGAAACCGTTATTTGTCTTATTAGTTTTGGAGAATATCTGGAAAATTTATGAAAATATCGTTTTGGAAAAGAACGTTGAAGTTTTGGAAAAGATAATCAAAGCTTTGAATATCAAAGTTCTTCCAAGAGATTTAAGGTCCAAGGATAATAAAAACCTACTTGTCCAAGTTATGAGTCAATGGTTACCAGTATCGTCGGCAGTCTTGTTAACTGTTACTGAAAAATTGCCATCACCTCTATTTTCTCAAGGAGAAAGAATTCCAACTATTTTGGAATCTGCACCAAACCATGAACTTATTGATCCAACTCTTAAGAAAGCGATGTTGGAATGTGATAATAAAGGACCAGTCAGTGCATACGTCTCTAAAATTTTATCAATTCCAGAAGATGAATTACCGCGCAATCAATCCACTATGACTCAAGATGAAATTATGGAAAGAGGTAGAAGGGCTAGAGAATTGGCTGCTCAAGCTGCAGAACATGCCAAGCTATACGGTGATGATAAAGACAAGGATGAAGTAGATGGCCTTGCTTCTGCGATGGATGAATTCAGTATTTCTGGAAGTGGGAATGCTGCAGCACCTGTCACACAAGCTGCTTCTGCTGCTGATCCATACGGTTTGTTTGAATATGAAGAAGAAGAGGAAGAAGAGCCAGAACTTGAGGAACTCACGAGAGAGGAATTGATTGGGTTTGCAAGGGTTTATAGTGGTACGTTGAAGATTGGTCAAGAGTTAACTGTTTTGGAACCAAAGTATGATCCAAGAAACCCAACAGAGCATATACAAAAAGTCACAATTAGTGAATTATATTTGTTGATGGGTAAAGAACTTGTACCATTAGATGAAGTTCCATCTGGTAATATCGCTGGTATTGGTGGTCTTGCTGGTAAGATTTTGAAGAATGGTACTTTGATTGAACCAGATGTTGTTGGTGTCAACTTGGCTGGTATCAATTTACTGTCACCTCCAATTGTTAGAGTCGCTCTAGAACCGGCTAATCCAACACAAATGGACCGATTGGAAAGAGGTTTGCAACTTCTTAACCAAGCGGATCCTTGTGTTCAAACATTTTTGGAAGATACAGGTGAGCATATTTTGGCTACTGCTGGTGAACTTCATCTTGAACGTTGCTTGAAAGATCTAAGAGAAAGATTTGCAGGTATTGAAATTCAATCCTCTGAACCTGTCATTCCATATCGTGAAACTTTTTTGGAATCCGCTGAAATGAACCCACCAAAAGATGCTGGCTTGGGAAGAGGTGTTCAAACGTTTGACTTGAGTACTGTTTCCATGAAATTAAGAGCCGTCCCTTTACCACAACCTGTTATTGATTTCCTCGCCCAGCACCAAGCTACTATTCACAAGCTTGTCAACAAGAACCGTAATGATGAAATTGAAGATGATGAAATTATCGAAAGTATTGTTTCTAAGACATTGGACTTAGAACCGTTTAAGGCAAAGCTACAAAAATTGCTAGATGATGATTTAAAGAATAAAGAACTTTGGTCTAATATCGTTCATCGTGTTGCAGCTTTTGGACCAAAACGTTCCGGTCCAAACATTTTGTTTGATTCAACCTCAAAGTCTATCAAGAGATTATTTGATGAATCTGACCAGTCTGAGGCCAGAAGATTCAGATTTGAAAACAGTATTTTCAATGGTTTCCAATTAGCCACTTCTAATGGACCCTTATGTCACGAACCTATTGAAGGTGTTGCTATCATCATTGAGAGTATTGAGCAGTTCCCAGAGGATGAAGAGCATCAACTCATTCCAAATTTATTGGGTAGATTAATAACTACAACAAGAGATGCAATTCATCAAGCCGTTTTGGACTGGTCCCCTCGTATCATGTTGGCAATGTATACTTGTGATATTCAAGCATCGGCTGAAGTATTGGGTAAGGTCTACGCTGTCGTTCAAAGAAGACGTGGTCATATTACTAGTGAAGAGATGAAAGAAGGTACACCTTTCTTCCAAATTGTTGCTAGATTACCAGTTGTGGAAGCTTTTGGATTTTCGGAAGACATTCGTAAAAAAACTTCGGGTGCAGCCTCACCTCAATTGGTATTTGCTGGTTTCGAATCAATTGATGAAGATCCATTTTGGGTTCCAACCACTGAAGAAGAATTGGAAAAATTAGGTGAATGGGCTGAACGTGAGAACATTGCTAGAAAGTATATGAACTCCATTCGTAGAAGAAAAGGTTTATTTGTTGAAGAGAAAGTTGTTCAAAATGCTGAAAAACAGAGAACATTAAAACGTAATTAATTTCACCATCACAAATCAATACACATAACGCCAACAATTCAAGACTTGTAAGACCAGCACCAGTAGGGAAGAACCACGTAGAACTCCAGAACTCCATCCAGCGGAATAGTTGACCAGTACATATGATACTGAAGACCTGCCACGAAGGCATACCTAGTAGGGATTATGAGCTAAACTGATTGTTCAACAAGCCTAAAAAGCCAGCACTAACCTCTTCAACTTGTTCAGTCTTGCCGAAATAATCATGAATTTCAGATACGTACAGCCTATTCACCCTGGGATATGGGCCCATACCAGCCTAAATTCTCAAACTGCCAAAGGCCTCTGTTCCCAAAGCACCAAGCAATATGCAAACGCATCCTCGTAGATGAAATAACTTGATGTAATAGTGGACATAAATCTTTACCAAAAAATTTTCAAATTGGGTTATAGTGGTTACATAAGCATTTCCCTTTTCGGTGCAGCTACCAACCACTTCAAGGTTTCAGCATACCGGAACATGCATATACGCGCATAGTGGTCTCTTTAAAGGTTGAAAAAAGATTTAAAAAGGGTATAACCAACCACCTACTAGCTTGAAACATCGAATGGGGTCAGATTCGAAGTTTGCTTCCAATGGTGTTGTTAGAGTATGAGATGAGCTTGTTTGAAAGGTGATGTAAGATTTGAGTTTCAGATGCAAATCTAGTTTTTAGTTGCATTTGACGTTTTTAGCTATCAGCAAGCCATCTTGTCAATTCTATATCTGAAAGTATATAAAAGAATGGCTAATCCCCTTCCATTCACACAAACTATTTGATATTTCTCTTTCACATCCATTGTTCAATCACAACATCACTCGTTTAATTTAACTCCATATACAGCTTTGATACCCATCGCTTGAGATATACAACTGTTTTCAAAAGTTTTCAATCCAACTTCCGTCATTCATTAACTCTTTTCAAGATTGCACTTCAACTTTCCAACTATTGTCTTTCATTAGGTGCTCTCTACTCTTATTATTAACTACTAGTCACTCATTTCACTACTTTTGAAAAAAAACATATCAACTCAGTTTTAAACTCAACCATTAAAAGAAAAAATTATATTATATCCAAGAAATCAAATCAAAATCAACAATGCTTTTCTTCAAATCTTTAGCCACTTTAGCTCTTTTATCATTATCAGGTGCCAGTCCCGTTCCAGCTCCAAAAGCTGACGATTCAAACACCTATAGTTATGACGTTGTCAATGCCGATGGGTCAAACGCTCAATCCACTTCAAGTGTTCAATATGCTTCAGATGATTCCAATTCAAACACTGTTGATGTCAATGGTGAATCGACTTCTGCAAGTGTCATCACTGGTACAACTGTTATCACCAGTCCAACCACTACTGTTACTGTGGAATACACTTCAACCACAACCACTACTATCAAAGGTAAACATAGAACAGTTTGGATCACAGAAACTGAAGGTGATGCTCCAGCTTCCACTACCCCAGCTTCATCTTCCACTGATGCTCCAGCAAGCTCAACCGCTGATGCTGCTGCTGATGCTCAAGATGCTACATCTTCCTCCTTGACTGTTATTGATGGTACCACCTATTTGGTTTCCGCCTATGTCAGTACAATCAAACCAGCTACCACCATCTCTTTTGAATCAACTTACACTTCTGGTGTTGTTTCCACAGGTGTTTCAACTATTGCTGCATCCACCGTTGCTATAACCACATCTGCTCAAACTGCTGAGGCCTCATCTGCTCAAGCTTCATCTGCTTCTCCTGCTGCTGAGACTTCGTCTACCCCAACTACCACATCTACATCCTCAAGCTCAACTATCACAGCTTCTCCAGATGCTGCTTCTTCATCCCAAGATTATTTCTCAACCACTGAAACTCCATACACAACTATTACAAGTGATGGTGTCTGTGAAGTTTATTGGGATGATGTCGATTACGCCAGTGGTACTGATGCTAGTGTTACTTCAACCGTCACAAGTACAATCTACACTACACAAACTTTAAATTGAAGAGTTCTTTGTGAAAGTATACTTTGACAATTTTATGACGCTAGACAGTTTTTGTGATTAATTTATATTGGGACCATATTGATTTTGTTTGTTTTTTTTGAATATCTTTTTTTAAAGTAATTTTCCCCTTCTTACCGTTTTACTCAGTTCTTTATTCTTGAACAAATGGTTATGCATTGACACCTTTATTGGTTGCTCGCTAAGTATACACCATATCCTACTTGTATTTGTATAGATTTTAATTAAAGATCATTAAATTATTTTTGAATATCAACTATTATTTATTTCATCATCGTAAATATATTTGTGCGTATTGAGTTTGATTAATAGAACACGCTCGAAGCCATTGATGTCTCATAATATCTGGCATTACCATGGTTCTTCTTTGACTCTTGATCACGAAGCACCAGGGCCAAACATGTTAGAACTAATGAGCAAAAGGGCACATCCAGTACACTATTTCTATCGCCTATATTCAATACTTCAATTAACTTGATATCACCTTGCCTTATCACCCTTTTCTTTGGCATTGTGGAAGATGCTTTATCACTAAATCGTGCTAACGGTGGTAACGAGGAAGCAGTAGCCAAACGATCTCTTGATGCAAGATATGGATCTGTTGGATCTTCTAGATGCTCACCGATGTTATCTGTCAGTGAGGGAGATTCATCGTTCAATTTCAAGAGTTTGAAGAATCCAGAACCAAAAGTGGAAGACATATTTGTAGTCCCAACCCATCTTAATCTTGTATTACGGAAACATACATCCGCATAAGGTGTGACAGAACTGATATACATTGTGATGGTTTCATTTTCTGGATCATCATATTTGCCATTGGGCATGAATTGGAAAACATATTTGGCAATTTTCTCCTTCAGGTACTTGAAAAAAACTCTGCAAAATTCAAATTTGGGATTTTCAGGAGCATCTGTTGTGTTATTCATCATATTTTCAGAAGGTGGCTTGAATTTATATATGATGATACTCGGACTGTTTTTTTTGAAAGCACTCAACATAGGAGAGCAAAGTTGTAGAAGAGGTATTCCCAGTCCTTTTTTTCTCTGCTCTATATCGACATTTCTATTTTGCTCTTTGTATAAATTCAATGATTCTTCCGATGGGAAAACAAATGTACCTTTTTGAAATACCCCTGATACAACTGGCATGGTTCTTATTTCATTGAATTCACTGAAAGAGTGGCCTAAAACGAGATCAACAAAAGTCTCAGCTCTGGAAATATATGTCACATTGGAATCATTTGAATTTGTTCTTGCTAATGGGGTAGCTTCCCTGTTGTAGTTTGAAGGATTGAATTGAGTTGAGTTGATCAAAGTCTCCTCGCTTAGCGTTCTCAATAGCTCCGGTGAGAGCCTATTTATAACGGTCGACCTTGGTGTTATCTCTCTATTGTTATTTGAAGATGCAGCAGAAACTGATGTTGTCTCCTCTCTGGAGTCTCTTCTTGAGCTGCTAAAGCTGCGCCTGTTCCTTCTCAGCAGCTGCATAGTATCCGATGATCACACTCCAGTACCACAATGAGCCCCAATGACAAGTTATCGCAGTACACCACCTTTCCTCGAGTTGTACTTGGAGAAGCTGTTACTTATCCGTCACTTATCTACAGAATCATCATCAGATTCCCGGATCTTTTAGATTATGAGTTCCGACCTCTGTGTATCGTGTTTTTTTTCGCGTTTTCTGTTTTGTTTTGTTTTGGTAGAAAAAGCTTTGAGATCCAAATAAACAAGAATTAAGAAAGAGTGAAGAACAGGCAGTTAGGAGCTTACTAGGAAGTATGGATGAACAGGAAGGACCAGTGGTCGAGAACGGTGCTGCTGAAGTCATTACAGAGCAAATTTCAGGCTCTCCAAAGGTGATAGTCTCTGGAGAGACAGAAGTCGAATCAGATACATCTTTAAACCCAAACAACACATCGGACCAACAAATTGACGACATATTGAAAGAAGTTGAAGAGATCAGAAACAATAAAGAGTCCTCAACCCCGCATAAGCTCAAGTTAGAAGAGTCAATCCAATCCACTCCAAATACCACAGTCCTTTCTACCCAGCAAGAAGATGCCAGTATAACATTAGATTCACCACCGAAAAGTCTGGAAAAACCTGTACTACAAGAAGTTAAACCTGAAGAGACCGTGAAAAGGGCAAACATCCCAAACTCTGTGTCACAAGCGCTTTCCAGTCAGCCATTGAAAGTTACCAAGATTCGTGAAAAAACACCAACCCCTAAATTTGTCGGGTTAAAGAAACCAGATGACCCAGCTGCTAATAAACGATTTGAATCGTTACAAAAATCCGATCAAGCACTAACGCAAAAGATCTCAAAACTAAATACAGAAATTGCTTATTTGAAAAGTCTAGTTGAAACTGCAAGTGTCACTTCTGATTTAAGCGAGTTGAGAAAATTGAAATATGCAATCGAAAGATTAGAGGAATACTTGGATAAGAAACATAAAGACAAATATGAAATTGGTATTCAATTGACTAGAGCTGTACGTAGAAGAGTGGATAGTGGGGAGAGTGGTGAGTTTTGGGTGAACTAGACGTTGGAATATGACGATATGTTTCGAGAATTTGTATTGATGATAAAACGGAAGGAAGGTAGGTTTTGATGTCTGGTAATTTTTACGTAACAATTACGACACAAATATATATATATACCATGTATAACTATGAACAATTGAAAATAAATAAATCACTTTGATTGTGATTTCGCTCTTTATGAATGTTCACTTGGTGAGGTTTTGTATTGTTGTATTATATCACGGTTTTAACGTCTGATCCTGGAAGTCCAAGTTTTTTATTTTGAGGGACGTAAAGATGTAAAGAGACGGCGACTTCTCTTGTTGTGTTTCTTATTTGATGGGACCCCAAGTCATCGGTTATGAATGCGACTGAGTTGAAAGGTAAAGTTGTTGTTCTCATAAGTATGGGATCTTTGGCGATTGGTTTCGGGTCATAAAGGTCTTCGTGTAGTTGACCTTTTAACACTTTCACAAAGCAATCAGTGTTTGGATGAGAATGTAGTTTCGAGCCTTTCCCAGGCTCCCAAACAAGCACTAATAGTTTCGAATGGTCATGGATCTCAGTGATAAGATTTCTTGTATACGAGACATCTTTATTCCTTGTGGCATATTGTTCCCAATCAACTTCTTTAGTTTCATACATTCGTAGCAAGTTCAAGATCTGTTTGATCTTTGTAGGTTCTTCAACGCCCTTTTCTGGTAAAGACAATGTGATATCCTTCACCAGACTGTCCAGCGAATTATCGTTGAATATTGAGAATGGAGTCACCGTGGAATAAGCAGCATATCTATAACCAGCTGTGAATTTGAGGCATGAGATCAGAGGAGATCTCACCGTTCCAATCATCTTTAGCCTTATGGATCCAATAGGTATTGCGGCTATATCGATGGTGTCTGTGTTTGAGTGGGAAGTGTAGCTAATAATACTAGGTAAACAACCTATCGTCCAGTTCAAAAGGCTGCATTAGTCAAAATACACCTTTTATGTACTTTTTTTTTATGGTCTGTTATCTCCATACGGATTTTTTGACCAGAAATTGCGGACGTTTGGTTCGGGCAGAGACTTTGTGCTACTATTCAGAGATGAATACACTAATGACGGAGAGCTGTATCTACAATCTCGTGTGAATGACTCAGAGATGGAGTCTTCTCGATATGTAAACTCCTCAAATTTTTCTTTTTTTTTGAGATATCTCCACGGCGTAACTTATATTAGGCTGAAAATCATAGGAACGAAAGGTTTACCTTCATAAGAAATATCAACATACGGTCATATAAAGAACTAATGGGTTGGGGCTTGTTTAATTAGTCGTATATACTATAAATTCATAGATGTAGTGAAAACTGATTTTTAAAGCTTAAGTTTGATGCTAATATACACATGATATTAGTGGAAAAAATCAATAAAAATCATAAAACATTTATATTTCTTAAAAATTTATTTTGGCAAATTAATCAAAAAAGATTGAAATTAATCATATATACACACCATAGTGCAACCATGACCCAAACCATCAACCTCAAATTCTATCAATTCTTGTATTTTCAATGCTTCTTTATTCGATTACATAATCTCGACTATACATACTCCGAGCAAAACCGAACAAATTCAGCGATATAAACACTTTTCCATACGCTAACAATAATTAGTCACATTTATTATGAGCCCTACTTTCTAATGGAGCATAGTCATATTGAACCACATACATTTCTCTATAGCAAACACCAGTATCGTTGATGACATTATGGATCATCGGCTTTTATGGTAGTATTCGTGCTGGCCATAGCGATTTACCCTCAATTTTCTCGAACCCGATCGAAATTTTGATGCTTTGGCAGCTGTATAAAACTAGTTGAACTTGTTGTCGAGAAGGTTGATATCAAGCGCAATTTGTTTGATAAAGAGGCTTCAAAAAGGATAGAATAGCAAATTATAAAGAGAGAAGAGAAGCAAAAGAAAACGGAAACTTCTTTTATTGTTGCTAATATTGTTTGAATAAAGATTAAATTTGATATTAATACTCAAAAGGCTCAATTGTGAAAGAATCAAAAGATGGCAAAACCAATAATCAATACTTTGCACACACTCAATCAAAACGTTGGTAAGATCGGCTCAAGATCCTTTTACTCCTCTGCCAACCGCTCGACTCTAGCGTATCTACATCGTCATGGATCAAGATATCCAAGGTTTCAACGTCAAAGTAACAGATCTTTCCATGCAACTGCTAAAAGATTAGCTGTCAAAGATCCATATGGGGCTCTAGGTGTCGATAAAAGTGCCTCAGCTTCAGAGATCAAGAAGGCTTATTATAAACTAGCTAAGAAATATCATCCTGATATAAATAAAGAGGAAGGTGCCGAGACAAAATTTCATGATATTCAAGGTGCTTACGAAATTTTATCTGATGCTGAGAAAAAACAACAATATGATCAATTTGGAGCTTCAGCATTCGACCAAAATGGCAACAGTGCCTACGGTGGAGGGAATCCATTTGGTGGTGCTGGTGGTGGTAGTCCATTTGGTAATGCACAAGGATTTGGTGGATTTGGAAATATAAATTTCGAAGATTTGTTTGGCTCAGCGTTTGGTGGCGGTGGTGGTAGAGGTAGAGGTAGAGGAAATGCTGGATCTTCATTTGTCACTGAATATAGAGGTGATGATATCGAAGTTTTAAAATATTTGACATTTAAAGAGGCAATTTTCGGTGTGAAAAATACCAAAGTAAATTATAGCGTCTTGGATAATTGTGGCACATGTAAAGGTTCGGGATTAAAAGATGGTAAGAAAAAATCTACATGTTCTTCATGTGGTGGTACCGGTTCCACTGTTCATTATATGCAAGGTGGGTTCCAAATGGCTTCAACTTGTATGAGTTGTGAAGGTTCCGGTGTATCAATCAATCCAAAAGATGCCTGCCCTTCATGTCATGCTGAAGGTGTTTCACAAGCCAGCAAATCCACTGAAGTTGATCTACCACCTGGGTTGATTGATGGTATGAGATTAAGAGTTAGTGGTGAAGGTGATGCACCAAAAGTTACATCAGGCCCTGGGATCCGTACTCAAAAGGGTGATTTGATTATTAGAATGAAGGTGAAACCAGATCCTAGATTCCAACTAAACGGTTCTGATATCATTTGTAAGACTTCAATTCCTTATACCACGGCTGCCCTGGGTGGTCAAGTTGAAATTCCAACTGTCGATGGTCCAATAGTCAGATTAAAAGTCCCATCAGGTACTGAATCCGGTACTGTCTTATCAATCTCGGGTAAAGGTGTTCCAATCCGTAATAACATCAACAATCGTGGTGATTTGAAAGTTGAATTCAACGTTAAGGTATTAAGACCGGAAGGAGCTGCTCAAACCGCATTGTTAGAAGCATTGGCCGATTCCATAGGTGATAAGACTGCCAAACGTACCAATAATGAATGGAGGGTTTCAGAAGAATCGGATGGGAAAGATGGTAAAGATCAAGATCATCCATCCAATCTGAAAAAAATTGAGAATTTCATAAGTGATGCATTCAAGCGTATCACTAATAAAGATGGTAAGAAATGAAATGGTTCAAAACACCATCACCATTGAGCCTGGTTGCCATCCCATAACTTATAAGCTTGTATATACATCCATCAAACACACCATACTCATCAGGATCAACACGATCAGCAATTCGGTTAGCATCGTTTTGGAAGGGCCTTTTCACTCACAGCGTGCTGCACTATACACCATACTAACTTAAGCGATTCCAGCCCAGGCCCATAATTTATTCTGTACATAAACACACCTATTCCAAGACCCCCCATGCCGTAGTCAAGAGCCCCTTATTACTCGATTCGAAGCTCATGAGTTTCAACGCGTCGCGTCAGTTCCCAAATCGTGTTCGCGACTGCAGATTTCATTTTTTTTTTTGAGGAGCAGAAGCAAAAGCTCAAATAAAACGAGAAGAAGCCCACAACTCATCCATCTTCAACCATTCAAGAAGAAAGACCCAAAGCACCAGCCTCGAGAGCAAAGAGCCCTTCACTTCAGTCACTCATTCAACTAACGCTCTCAGCTGCCCTCACCCAAGCCCTTGTTCTCGCTGCTCATCAAACTCCACCCAACATCGTTGCAACCAGTCGCTTTATTTACTTTTGTTCTAATCCGGTTGAGTGGTAGAAGGCCCATCTTCGAAAACCATGAACACATATAACACCAAGAAACACTCCTCGCACCCTGAGGATTTCGACGACGTGGACATCGACAACCTGGGAGAACTCACACTGGACAGATCCCAAGTCCATCATTCCAGTCTTAGCTATCTCTACAGAAAGAATAAGAGTGTCCAGCATATTGGCTCTAATGAATCTATAAATAGATCCACATCCAACCTCATGAACAATCATTCACACGATAATATTAGCCAGAGGTATAATCCTCAGACGAAGCCACTGCCGTCGATAAAGCAACTG
Source organism: Hansenula sydowiorum (assembly GCA_030574735.1). Lineage (NCBI taxonomy): Eukaryota > Fungi > Ascomycota > Saccharomycetes > Phaffomycetales > Wickerhamomycetaceae > Hansenula > Hansenula sydowiorum. Next base: position 55,318 of record JAJMFN010000332.1, read on the forward strand.
CCTGGAAAGCCTGAAAGAAATGCTCAATCTTGTGTTTCAAAGCCAAATTATTCACCTTCCAAGAAACTGAACAGAAGACGTGAAATTCCAAAAGATGATAACTATATACAAAGCTTTGATAATGACTCTGAAGATGATTTGGACGATACAATCTTGATATACGATGTCCCACTCTCACAATCTTTGGTCCAGTTGACCTCTCATCAAAAACCTATTCAACAGAGACTACATTCCCTAGCATCAGATACAACATATACTTCATCAATAATGAGCTCGCAGCAATCAATAGAATCAGAATCCGACATGGATTCTGTATTATATTCAGATGCCAAACAAATCGCATGGGAGATGTCTCGATCGAAGTCTGTTTTAGCAATTCAAGAATCTTCAATGAGACGTCATTTAATCGCCAATTTTGATCGTCCTAAAAGTCTCGATAATTCATTACCACATAGTGAAACTAAGGAGAAATACATTTCCGGAACAAGACAAGAGAATTTACCTCCAAAGCACAAAGATGAAGCTTCAGCTCATATTGAAGCTTTCCAAAAAATTAAAAATAGAGCTATAAAAATGGAAATTGAACAAGAGAAGGGGAAATTGAAAAATTTGGACAAGAGAAGAAAACAACAATCCATGGATCTTTATAAATGGGAAAGAATCGTGGTACCCAATTTCAAAACTCAAGTTCAACTAGCAGAGACTAGAGAATTATGGTGGAGAGGTATCCCATCCAAATTAAGACAATTCATATGGACTGAACAAATTGGTATAAAATTATCATCTGAAACGTTTTCACAATTACAAAAGAAAAGTTTAAAACTCATAGATTCCAATGGTGAATTAGTACAAAGAATTAGAAAAGATATAAGGTGTGTTTTCCCAGATGTGCTTGAATTCCAAAGAACTCTACATCACAATTTGCTATTAATGTTGGTGATGTATTCACAGTACAAATCTTATGATAAAGGATTACCAAATCTAGCCGCTGTGATCTTGTACAATGTTGTTGAAGTTGAATCTTCGTTCATTTGTCTTGCCGGAGTTTTACAAAGAACTGTACTAAAAACTTTGTATAATAACCAAAGGGAAGATTTCAACATTGAAGCCAATTCATTCCTTAGAACTTTTGAAAAAAAACAACCAGAACTATACTATCATTTCCAATTGAAATTGAAAATGGACCCTTGGACCTATTTAGAACCGTTGATGAAACCAATCTTTGCAAACCATCTACCCATTGAAGTCGTCTCCAATATATTGGATGTCTATATCTTTGAAGGAGATTCCATATTGTGGAGATGTGTATTGGGATTGTTTAGCAAGATTGGGTTCAAATTGTTTGGTGATAAAAGGGAGGTTTTGGATGTTATTGGTTGGGATTCTTTGGAGAAGTTGAATAAGCAAAATAATGAATGGTATAGATATTTGGATGTTGGTGATGAATATGAATTTATCAATACAGTACGTGAAGTTTTGAAAAGGAAATAAAATCTCAACATACAATTCAATTCAATTCTTGATCTGACTTTGCTTTCAGATCCATGATCTTATGACATGAAACTTTAATGAACAATATATATACATTAAATTCTTACAAATTTGAAAACAAATTATTATTATGTTACATTATATTCGAATTCCCACAAATATAAAATACGTAGAGAATTGTGCTTAGATTCATTTGGGTATCAAGGTGAATACACTTTTTTATTGCAAGACAACAAAACATTCATTCATTGGTCTGATTGAGCATCTTGTAATGCCTTCAACAAATTGGCACCATCCTCTGGTGTCTTAACTCTAGCCAAATATGTTTCAATCTTACCTTCAGCAGAAGCAACTGGAATTCTAACAGTATTACCATTACCCATTGTGTCATATTTGAATCCCTTTGCGATTGCCGAGTTTAATAAAACTCTATTGGCACCATCGGATCTTACTAGTATTCTTGCCTTTTTAGTTGAGTTATGTTGTAAAACTTTCAATTCACCCAATCCTTTAGATTCATAAGGATTTTCTTTATTTGCCGGGACGAAAAGTGATAACTTTGATCTCTTTGTGTATAGTAAAGTTTCATCTTCTTCACCTGTTTTATCTTCAACTTTTTCAGTCAATTGAACAACTGGTTTGAAATTTGTATCTGGTTCAACCTCTTCAACTTTGTCATCATCTTGATTATCGTTCGTGGTGGATGTTGATCCAGCTGCGGTAGATGAATCCTTGTTCCCACTGAAACTAAAATTAAAAGTTGATGAGCCTTGACCAAATCCAAATGCTGGTTTGGAAGTGGAGTCACCACCAAAACTAAATGCTGGTTTGGATGGGAGCGCAGAATTGGCACCAAATGTGAATGTCGGTTTAGCAGCATCTGTTTTATTTTCAGTGGAGCCAAAAGAGAATGACGGTTTAGAAGCATCGGTTTTAGTTTCATTAGAGCCAAATTGGAAAGCTGGTGGTTTTGGAGCATCTGTCTTGGTCTCTGTGGCACCATTATTTATTCCAAAGCTGAATGTTGGTTTTGAAGCTTCTTTTGCTGAAGATGTGTCAGTGGAAGCAGTAGTTTGTCCGAATGAAAATGTTGGTTTAGATGCAGTTGATCCACCAAAATTAAATGTTGGTTTGGCAGATGATTCATCCTTTTGCTCTTTATTGTCTGAGCCAAACTTGATTGGTTGTTCGGGACTCCAAGTGAAATCATTAGCTTTCTTAGCTTTCTGTTCTTGAACTGCTGGTGTTTCTTTAGTAGGTTCATCCTTCTTTTCAGGAACAGCAAATGAAAATGGACTCTTGAAATTCTTGGCTGGTTCAGCTGCAAATGTAAACGAAGGACCCGAAGAGCTTGTTTGAGGTTTATCTTTTGATGTGGAGTCTAATTTGAAAACAGAGTCCGTAGTTGTTGGTGGTGCAGCCAATGTAAATTTTGGACCTTCGACTTTAATATCATCGTCTGAGTCAGAATCAGAATCATCAGAGACATCAACAACTTCTTTATCACCATTGTTTGTTGTGTCTTTGCTTTCATCCATTGGGGTTGGTTCCTTTCCTGTTCTATCTTCTTCCTTCTTTTCAGCAACTGGTTTGGCACCAAAGCTAAAAGTTGGAGCAGATGTAGTTGTTGTTGTAGTCGAGCCAAATGTTATTGCTGGTTTTTCAGTCGATGTGTTTGTATTGGATGCTTGACCAAATGAGAGTGATGGAGCAGCTGGTAGTGTTTTTTGTTGTGGTGCTTCTTCTTGTTGTTGACTATCAGCATCAGCATCAGGCAGATAATCCAAATCATTCTCAATCTTATCATAATAGTCAATATATTTTCTCAATATTGGGGTGAAATTTGAGACTGGATCAGCTTGTCTTTGTTCGGTGATTTTATCATAAAAGTTATCATTCAATGCTTTGATCTTACTTGGTTTTTGTTGTTCTTTTGTGGAAACCAGATCCGTTGATGTATGTCTAGTCAGCGAGGTTTCATTGTTATTGGTACTGCTATTATTGAGAAATGAAAACACATTGTTCTTTGGTTTCTCAGCTTCTTGACTTTCTGGTTGTTTGTTCAAGAATTGGAATGCATTTGGTTTTGGCTTTTCAGCTTCTTGGGATTCATTATTAGATGTTTGTCCAAAACTGAAAGATGGTTTGGAAGTACCACTGGCTGATTGAGAGCCAAACCCTCCAAAGCCTCCAAAAGGATTGGCTGGCTTATCATTATCATTACCTGTTGATGGTTTGAAACTGAACCCTGACGATGGTGCTGAACCATTACCATTGGCAGCAGTTTTACCCAATCTGGATCTTGGTTTAAGAATCTTTCTTTTGGCCATCACTTCAGCAGATGCTAAGCTTGGGCCTGAAGGACCACTTTCATCATCATCATTTTCATGCTCGTGTAGGTTTTCTCTAGTAACTTGATTATCAGCTCTGCGTTTACCAGACATTATTGCTTTGTTCTATGTTTTACTTTTGATGATGAACGTTCAGGCAAAAGGGTAGGTACAATTGAGGTTCTCCTAGGGAAGCGGCTAACCAGATATGAGGTTAACGATGTAACGGTAGAATATAGCAGCAAATGACCAGTAGCTTATCGAAATTCCCAATTAATGTGATGAATTATCTGGTATAATTGAACTGTTTCCAAAAGCAAACTAATTACAATGTTGTTTGTTTATACTTTCTGTAAATTTCTTGCAGTCAAAACAAAAAAATTAGTTAGTGAGATTATGTAAGCACCAGCCCAATATTTAGTGATTTAGTTGAAGATTTTGAAGAGTTTAAGTGGTGAAATAGGCTGGTGTGTGAGTCTATGTGGGTATTTGCTGAAGGAGGGTTAGCAATTGAGAATAGACGTCTAATTGTGTGTTTTGTGTTTTTGTGGAGGCTTTTTCAGTATCAAGCTGGAGCATTTTAGGTGGAAATTGTGAAGCTGGCTCTTAAGCCCTGAAAAGTAATAAACATCCATCATGTGATATATTAGAGGGCTTCGATTTCACAATCAATTCGCGCATTTCGCGATGATTTCATGTGGTGTATGGGTGCATAATCAAGCCTCTAGAGTCACTTCCAAAAATGACAGAGAGACTCACCAAAAAACAGCCGTGAAAAATTCGCGACTCTGTGGTACGTGGCACACTGAGGAAAGAAAGAGTGGAAGACTCTGCTTAAAATTAATTTTCCTGAAACCCAAAGAACACTTGAACTTTTTAGTTGAAGGTCAGCACAGGTCAAGCATACAACACAGTAAGTGGATACAATATATGATATATGGAGCGATATATTGGGAACAGAGGTGATCATGCTACACAGAAGAGTTTGAATCAAAGCAGTAGATTGAATACAGGGAGTTTTACCTTTGATGATGAATATAAACAAATTTTGGCAGTACAAAAGGACAGCAACAAGAAGTATCGTGTGACAACATAAGAGTGATCAATATTGAGGACAATGATCAAGATGCAAATAAGAAATGCCAAAATACCAGTTTGACTAAGAACTATGGGGCTACAACAAATGCTCGATGAAGTACACGTAAAAGATGAGTGAAAAGATGAAGTGTGACTGTTCACCACAACCAATAAAAGACTCCTAATATCAGACATCATCCAATAATGAATCTGGAATACTAACAAGCTGCCTTTTAGATGCCACCAAAGATTCAACAATCCAAAGCTGCTAAAGCTGCCGCCGCCATGGCCGGTGGTAAAAAGTCCAAGAAGAAGTGGTCCAAAGGTAGAGTTAAAGACAAGGCTCAACATCTTGTCGTTTTAGACCAAGAAAAATTAGACAGAATCGTCAAGGAAGTGCCAACTTTCAGATACATTTCCGTTTCTGTTTTAGTTGATCGTTTAAAGGTTGGTGGTTCAATTGCCCGTATTGCTATCCAACAATTGGAAAGAGAAGGTCAAATCAAGAGAATCTCAAGACACTCAAGTCAATTGATCTACACCCGTGCCACTGCTTCTGAATAAACTGGTTCTTCCATTGCAATTATAAAATCACAAATCATACAATAATTTTGGGAAATTAGCTATTTCAATGTACATTTAACGAGAAAACTAATAAAAAGCGCTGTAGCACAATTAGTAGTAATTTTCAAATATCAAATCAAGAATTACCTCTATTTCTATAAAAGAAGATAGTGTCTTTTTAGTATTACCATCTCTAAAATTATCGAATTTGCCCTAATAAATCCATTTTTTACCCTGCAAATGCTCACCACCAAAAATGTTCAAAATCTTCCATATAAAAATACACAAATTTTTTTTCCTTCCTCGACAATGTTTACAATGTGCAAACAACAAGGAGTCAAGAGTCCTATAAAAACTTGTATGGATCAAGTATGATTCGAAAGTTTTCATAGTTGTTGACTCCATTGCACTGGATTTGGAAAAGGTACGTCTTTCAATTAATTGAAGCTTGGAAAGGACAAGATGAACTTGAACAATATTTCACTATATTATTCTATGTGTGTTTCTAATGATTATAAAACTTATATATAATCTCTGAGGAAGTATATGCAGGACAAAATAAAAATTTAGGAATTCTTCGTTTATGATTTGAAACCACATATCTCAATATAGTTTAGTGAAATTGTTTGAATTTATTTTCCAAGTTTGTCGTTTGATTTTTTTGGAATTTTAAAGTTTTCTAACAATTTTCAGTATGTCTTTATAGTTTTTACTCATGAATTGAAATCATGTGATATCAACTCTACTTCCAACTGATGAAACCCTACACACTTATATCCCGGTGAAAAACAATGTGCCATGGATAAAACATGCATCACCATCTGATTTTCACAAGTTTTGTTGATATTACTGAATTCCAATTATTGAATAATTAATAGCGCTTGGAATGAAAAACTAACCAATCAAAGAGATGTCTGTTATCAAGAAATTGAGACCATTAATTTGCTTCAACACTGGTTAACAAGTATGTACAATCCCATATTAACAAAAAAAATCAATTGAATAGTTGTTTTTCAGCTGATGATAAACCTTATTTCAGTTCTGCTTCTGAGAATACATGAAGATACCGTTTATACCAAAACACTTATCTGATCTATGGAAACTTTCATTCAATTGACATTTGTTGTTTCAATTTGATTGAAACTTTTATACTAACATGTTTTGATATAGTTTTTGTAAATATAGTATCTATCTTTAATAAATCTTTGTGCCAATAAAATTTTCTGATGAACATGTAGACCTGTTATCAATCATACAAATAATCAATGTAGACATTCTATATTATTATAAATATTTATATAGTATGATACAATACAATTCAGTAAACTTCCAAAATATATCTTGAAGTTTCCTTCATTTCTTCAACTTCTTTTGCTGCATCAACTTCAACACCTCTTTCTTTGGCTTCTTCAGCAACAATATCTTCCAATGCTGAAGTAATATCTGGAACTGGCCATGTTGGACCACACAAGTAGAAACTACCATTTTCTTTAATAACAGCTTGTTTCAATTCCGGTAAAGTTTGTCTGATACGATCTTGAATATAAATCTTTTCAGGTTGATCTCTTGAGAAGGCTGCACCAATGTGTGTGATGACACCAGCATCTTTATAAGCTTCCCATAATTCACCATACAAGTATTCTTCTTTTCTATGTCTAGCACCCAAGTATAAATAAACAGAACCAATCTCCATACCTTGTTGTTTTTGCCAAATTTTTTCTTCAACAAATGCCTTGAATGGAGCAAGACCAGTACCCAACCCAGACATGACAATTGGCTGAGTGGATAACGGTGGTAATTTCATAACAGATGGTTTGACAGAAACAACCAATTCGGTACCAATAGATAATTGAGATAAATATCTTGAACATTGACCAAATCTCTTACGTTTTCTGTTATCAACCCAATCGACAACAACAATCAATAGATGAACAGCGTTTGGATGCATCTTTTGAGATGAAGCAATGGAGTATTCTCTTCTTTTCAAAGGTGGGATTAAACTCAACAATTCTTCTAACGATGGTTTAGCAGATGGGAATACTTCCAAAATATCAGAGAAACTATAAAACTCTTCATCTTGATATTTCTTCAAATGAGGAGCACCATCAGCAGAACCTAACAATTCCAATTGCTTTTTCTCTTTTTCATCAGTAGCATATGGTGCTAATGATTCATAAAATCTCTTTGGTGGTTTACCTAATAAGTCCAAATTATCAGTGAAAGCTTGGAAAACAGTTCTTAATTCAACGATGTTGGAATCATCTTTATTTGGAACTTGAATTAATTGCTCTGGATCCAATCCATAAAATTCAATGAATCTCAAAACTTCTTCTGGATCATTTCTACCATGAACACCTAAAGCTTCACCAATATCATAGGTTAACCCAGTACCAGTAACATCGAATTCGATGTGGAAAATGTTTCTTGAATAGTCATCTGGGGTAACACGACGATTTTCTTGGACTTTGACAACAAAGTTACGAACTGGTAAATCTGGTCTCAAGTTGTTTTCAGTATGATATGCTTCACTGAAGGCCAATTTCTTAGCCAATTCGACATAAGTTGATTTTTCAACTTGTTCAGCTTCAGCATCGGCTCTTGGATTTGGTTCGAATGATGATTCAGTTGGGAAGATTGGTAAAGTGATTTCATTGTCTTCAATTGGTAATTCAGCCCATTTTGGATCGAATAAAATTTCCTTGATACCTTTTTCGAAAACTTCAGTGATGACTGAGGTTAAAACAGCAGCTAATAATTCAATATCAGAACCTGATGAGTGCCAAACTCTTCTTACAATATCATTAATATCCAATTGAGGAGCAGCATATTTCCAGAAGATCGATTGAATAGCAATCACACCAGTACGACCTTGAGTTTGAGCATGTTCTCCAATAGTAGCCAAATCAACGATAACAACATTGTTTTCATTTTTAGCGATATTACGACGGAATTGGACCGGTAATGATTCTGCAAAAGCTTTCAAATCTTTTGGTAAATCTGGGTGAACCAAAACAATGGTCCCCTTTTGTTTAACAGTCTTGACGACATTCAGGTTCTTCAAAATACCAAAATCTTCAACAACAATCAAATCAGCATTGTCAACAGCTCCAATGGCTGGCTTAGCACCGGTTGATGAAGCTGAGATTTGAGCTTGATATACACCTCCTGCGATCAAATTGTCGAATTTAGATCTAAATTTAACTGAAGAATTTTGATCCAATGAAAAGTTATGAGCCAATCTCGAAGCGACATCGATGAACTTGTTGTTATCCAAAGACCAGAATAAGAAGTCACCTTCTGGAACAGTTGAAGTTATTTCTTGTACAACAGCTGGCTTGGTTGGTAAGACGACAAATGATCCAATGATTTGTTCAACGGCAATTGAAGACCAGATAAAAGTTGGAGAGTAAATAAACTCAGCAACTTTGATGGTTCTAGCCAAACCGTTTAAAAAAACAGTAGCGGCGACATTGGTTTTCAATAACGAAGATTTAGTGTCCAAAGATTGACCAATAACAACCAATGATTGTGTAGATTCTGGGATAATGGAAACAAATTCTTCAGTATCGAATGGTAATGGTACCCTAACGGCAATAACACCGATCTTGATATCATCACCGGACAATTTAGAGACTTGGTCAGCGAATAATTCAGATTCAACTGAACCATAGATGACGAAAACATGAGTAGCATCTCTGTGACCATAATACTCAAATGGTTTGAAATTAGTACCCAAAACTGAGTTCAATGAAGACAAGGCGGCAGAAGGTCTCTTGACAATTGGTAATTGTTCCCACAAAGCAGTAGCAGACTTCAACTTGTTATAAGCAGAACCCAACGTTTCCAAACCCAAAACATTATCGATTCTTGAAGATTCTCTCAAGTAAGTTGGACCATCGTATAAATTGATTGATGGTGAAACGTTAGCGAAAACATTAGCCAATAATGCCAATGGTTGAGCTTCTGAAGCTGACAAGGGAGTGAACACAGTGTAGTTCAAGGCACTAGCAACACTTAAAGGTGTAACATAGTTTGGAACCAAGGCATTAACTTCTGAATCGTAATCCAAGGCAGCGATTTGGAATGATAATGGTAAGTTCTTGTTGTTGAATTTAGCTAGTTGGCCCTGCATGAATGGCAAAGCGGAACTCGAGGCGACAACTGGGAAAACTTCATCACCTTTTTTACCTTGAGAAGCAGCAGTCAAATAACCCAAGACGGCATTTGAAGCACCAGATCTGACTTCAAAATTAGATAAACTTGGAACAACATCAGCAGCATTTTTTCTTTGCAAGACAGACCAAACTTTCAAACCGATATCCAAGGCATCTTCATGACCAATAGATTTGTATGTGAAGATCTTGGATGAGTTGGCGTACACAGCTGAACTGATCAAAACATTTGGCGTGGTATAAGCTGTACCTTTCAAAGAATGTGGATCTTTTGGTAAACCAAATGGTGCAGTGATTGAAGCAGCGGCCAAGTTGGCCACTGACGCGGCGCCACTTTGGACTGAGCCAGCTACTGAAGACATGATTAGCTATGGAATCTCCTGTTTGACCCTTCTTCTTCAAGAATTCAAAAAATCATCAAAGAGATCAAAGGCCTATAAATTCTTTTCACTGGCCTCCATTAGCCACAATCGTCCTCGAGCATCCTCCGATAAGCAAAACTCACGTGAGCTTACATACTTTTCTTTTCGCGGGTGGCTAGTGGCTGGAAGCGTTTGCACCAGCCACGTTGTACTGACATGTCACGTGGATAGTGGCTAGTGATTGCACCTGTGGCTAGTGAGCCCTTCAACTTGATTACATAACCAAAGCAAATGGGTCAATTGGCACATTTTTGTATCAAAAGCTTAACGATTGCACCAAAGTTGGAGGCAAAAGAGGACAACAAACCAATTGGCAACTGTGTTCAGAGAAGGGAAATATAGAGATAATCAAAGGGATTCATACTCAACACTCGCTCTGGAAGCAAAATGTCTGTTAATCTCTCTTTGTTGAGCAACTTCACAACGAAACCCCATGAAGAACAGGAGGATGCATTGAAAGAAATCAGACTATCCATTATTGGTGATGAAGATGAGAAGTTAATTCTTTTGAACTCCCCAGATTTTGCCCAATTGTTCAATATCTTTGATAGATATGTCAATGGCGAAGAGTCGAATTCTCAGATCTTACAGCATTTGTTGATTATCATTTCATCTTTGGCATATTTACCTGTTGCCTTACCAAAATTGATTAATCAACATAATGTACTGAATAAATTGATGCTAGTGACCAATAGATTTTCCAATGATAATGTTATACTATCCATTGCATTCAAACTTTTGTCTAATATATTGTCTTTGAAGCATGATTTGAATCTTGAACTAAATACACCCGAAGGTTACCAGTTTAAGGAATTATTATTGAACAAGTTGGAAAATGATACTACTGATAATTATAAAATCATCAAAGAGAACGAATTGCTATACAATATATTTACATTGATTCCACATTTGAATCCATTGGAATTGAAAAGTTTGATCAATCCAACCATGAGAATCTTGGAAATTGTGCTTAATAAGCCAACAAACTACCTGTTATCTCTACATTGCAAGAAAAAACTGTATTTTGATTGTTTTGATAGTTTGATCATTCCAAATTCTCCTCCATTAGTGTTGTTTTCAAATTTGACAGGTCCATTGTTATACTCTTTGGCTCATTTGTTGTATTATGACCAAGAGTCTTCAATGAGGACTTTTTCATCAAATACACCTCCAGTTGATGATATCAAAGCTCTTAACAAGAGAAATGAGATTGATAAGAGCTTTAACAAGACGATTTACTTCACAATAACATCCTTGTTGAAATCAAGTGATTATGAATTGAAGTTATCAGCTATTTCATTATTGATCAATTTTTCACTGAATTCCACTTTATCCGATGTGGAGAAGAACAAAAATGTGCGGAAGTTTTTGCCATACTTGATTCAACTGATTGACCTTGATGATTCAAATAATTTGATGGTTTTCAAAAGTGAATTGAAATTATCAAGACGATTCAATCCTTTTTATATCTTGTCCAAATTATGTTTGAATTTCGATTTTGTTAATGATTATTTGTTGAATTGCAATATAATTAAAAATTTCTGTGAAATAATAACCAAATTCAACTATTTAGACTTTGATAGTTTATCATTACTTAAATTGGAAAATTTGTCAGATTTGTTTTTAATTTTAAGTTCAATTACATCAAATAATGAAAATAATAGAAATCTTATTGTTAAGCATGAATTATCTTCCACTATTCAAAAGATCTTGGAGTTCCACTATAAGAACTTGACTGTTTATTTGAAAGACTCTGAGGAAGAAGGATCTGAAGATAGAGATATCGAACAATTATTAGTCGCTTCAAATAATTTAACAATCTCTACATGTTATTTGTTACGCTCCCTTTCGAGATCTGTTGCCATTCTTAGATCATATCTTTATGAAACCAACATTGTTGATCATTTGTTGGATATATTGAAAATTCCTGAAGAAACATTGGGGAAAGTGAAGAATAAAAATGTTGTCATTACTAGAGCGGAAATCTTATTAAAAGCTGTCATATTATCCATTTTGACTAATTTGGTTCTCGATTTTAGTCCTCTGAGAAATGACCTTTTGGATAACAACTTGATTGAAATAATTTCAGAATTACTATTATCTACAAGTCATAATTCCATCAAGATCAATTGTCTTTGGGTTTTACGTCATGTAATCTATAATGAAACACCAATGGTTAGAGATCGTTCAATTGAAAAAATTGGGATGCCAAAGCTCTTGAAGTTTTGTAATGATGATGATTTATTAATCCAAGAGCAAGCTTTTAACGTTTTAAGAAATTTAACGTGTGGTTCAAGAATTCATGTTAATAAATTGTTGAACAATTTCCTTGATGATGATAAAGAAACTGTTTTTTTCCAATATTTTTATGAAAAATTATCCACTATCCCCACGAACGATTCCAAATACGATGGGATCTTAGAAGGTATGATATTCATAATTGTTCATATTGCCGCTATAAATGAAACCAAGAGAGAGTTAATAATCAAGAACAAGCAACTTTTGGAAAAATTTAAAGAGATCTTGGCAAATTCAGATAATAGTGATTTGAAAATCGCATGTATTTGGCTAGTAATCAACCTTACATGGATTGAAAACGTTTCCAATTTTGGTGGTGCATTTAGGGGAGAATTCCAACCACAACCAGTAACGAATTTTTTCGAAAATCAAGACATTATGGATGAAGAAGAAGATGAAGAAGAATTTGAAGATGGTGGTGATGACGAAGCTGATACGGAACCTTCAAATGTTAGAATCACAAGATCCCAAGCTGCAAATAATTCACAACGTGGGTTTAGTATCAATAATCATACGAATAACAATTCGAATTGGAATGAAAATGCATCAAATAGGGCAAATGTATTAAACGGTATTGGATTCACTAAAGTTCTTTCTGATCTTTTGGATAATGAAAATATCGATTTGAGAGAACGCGTTAGAACTGCCTTGTTCAATTTGAACCAATTCAAACCAGATAATGAATGAATGAAGTATACACATATATATGGGTATATACATGTTTATGCAAATATAATTGTAGCTACAGCGATTAATCTTAAAACTGTTTTATTAAATTAAATTATTAGAAAATCTATTCTATGTATGAAAAACAGGTCCAATGTTTATAATAAGGACCCATGAATGAACTTTATATATGTATGCAAAGAGTGTGAGGGATGAAGAAAAATGTTTAATCTTGTTTTTGTTCATATGACTATATTTGTTTTGTATTGGTATTGTGTGTTGTTGAGCTTATTCAGTATCAAGAGAGTAATTCTTTTTAGATAGTCTTGCTCTCAAACCTTTACCGTATTTATAAAATGCAAATGGAATTAAAACCATTGCAGTACAAATGAATGCCAATAACCAACTTGCCCATTGTAAACCTAATTTATGATACATTTGAGTGGTGAATAATGGGAAGGCAGCACCACCGGCACTTCTTAGGAAAACTTTTGTTGCCAATGCAGATGAGGCATAAACGGCATAACAATCAATGATATAATTGTTTAATGAGTAATAGATCAAAACCATACCGAATCCAAAAGCAATCCCACTTGAAGCTGGACCAACCCAAATGATATGTTTATAAGAAGTTGCACCCAAGATCCAAAGAGCAATGGCAGCAAATGGAGCACCAAGCATAGCACCTTCCAATCTATCTTCAGGAGTCATACGTCTTTTTGCAGCATTGATTTTATATCTTCTTTCGAAAACTGGTGTGACTGCAAGGGCAAAACAAGCACCAATCAAGATTGGAATCAACATTAATCCAATATAACCATCGTTATAATCATATAATTCTTCAAAAATGACCGGATAGGCAAAGAAAAAGGCATAAAGTAATGAATAGATTAGACAGACATAGAAACAAATCAAATCAAGAACAGGTTCAGTGGCAGCGAAATATAAAGGTCTGACTAAACAAGATTGAACAATTTCCATTAATGATAAACCTTGAGCTTCTTGTTCAGTCATGATTTTTGGATTACCGGTTTGTTTTCTTAATTTCTTAGCTCTTTTCTTCAAGATAACAGGAGCATAAGTTTCAGGGACTAATGAAGATGTGATCCAACAAAACCCTGCAAATCCCATATTAACCCAAAAGATTAAATCCATTCTATGTGCCTTAACGTTAATCCAACCACAAATCAAAGGACCGAAAACAGGACCTGAATATGGACACCAACTGAAAAATGAAATGGCCAGCCCTCTATCAGCGGTTGGGAACAAATCGGCAATTGAACCACCAACAAGACATAGACCCGAACTTGCCCAAACACCACATAAAAATCTGCAAACCAATAAAGTTCCAATGTTTTTAGCTAATGCACAAGGAATATTGAAAATCACATAAAGGAAAAGTGAAATGAAATAAACTGGTTGTCTACCAATTTGTTCAGATAAAGGAGACCATAATAATGGTCCGACGGAAAAACCTAAAACCATTAAAGAACATGTTAGGACAGAGACTTCATACGACACGTTGAATTGATCCTCAACTAAACCCAACCCACCAGTGATACAAGATGAACCGAAGGCAACGGCAATGACCAATACTGAAAGAACAATGGTATAAAACCATCTTAGTGCCACTGGCCAATTATGTGGATTATCAGGATCGTTAACAACAAAAGTGACAAATTCAATTTCTGGATCAATTTCTTGATCCTGTTCACCAGCTTCTTCTTGTTTATTTTCAACGTTGGTTGTTGATGAAGATTCATCGATTTCTTCATCACCACCAGCATTTGTTGATCTTCTTGTTAGATGGGCGTTTCGCGATCTTGAAGTTTGCGATTGAGCTCTACCAATCGATTGTAAAGTGGCCACTGGGACCAACCCAGTAGCGGTTTCCAAAGTGTACTCTTCTGGGAATATGGCATTCTTGATCCCCTGAGGAGCATTTATATCAGGTACAGGCGCGTCACTGTGAACACCCATGTCATGTAGGGATTTGACAGTTTCAGTAGGGACCAAACGAACATTGTTGTTTGTAGTTGTTCTTGAAGCAAACGAACTCAGTTCAGACACGGCGTCTTGGTTTTCCTCTGGAACATAGGCTTGAGGAGCCAGGTTTTGATCCTGTTGTGAGTTTATGGACTCTTCATCGGAGTGGCTATGATGTGTATTCATAGTTGTGTGTGTTGTTGTGATTATTATTTGTTGTAGTTGCTGTTTCTGTTGTTGTTGATGTATGTGACAGCTTTGACGATTGCAACGAGTTCAAAGAGTTTCTTTATTGGATTCAAGTTGTTTGCATTTGCGGAACAGCGTGTGTATTTATAACAAGCCCCAATGTAAACAAGAATCGTTATTTTAGTTGGTTTCGTTTCTGGAGTGGTGATATTAATTTCTCATGAACAGTTTTTGATATCACGCGGGTCATGATTGCCTGAAAAAATAAAGAAAGTATGAGCTGGTTAACTGGAGCAATTAAAGCAGAGAAAGCAAGGTAATCATACTGGAGATACACTACAAGTAGACCATTACCACTCTTTAATTACTCTCTACAACAAACACGCTCAACACATCCACAACAAACGTCTCTTACAACAGCTCTCTTCAAAGCTGGAAAGTGTCAAATTGCGCTATAAAATACGCATTTCTGATCCGGGACGCACATCCGGAAGCATCATGAGCACGATCCATCAGCCATTTAAATGCTGTTGAGCACGATATCGAGCTGTTGGAGTCTGTGTACGGTGTGCTGACAATGTGGCAGGGGTTATCAAGGGACTGGCTAGAAAGGGTTGATTATTGTTGTGCTGTTTTGTTGTGTTGATTTATATGAGAGAAGTGGGTTATGTACTGCTCGGAAATGGCGTGTGGGCTAGAATCGTAGACCATTGGCATCTGATAGCCATTTAGTGGACCCCATGGAACTTTAAGGATCTTGCAAACAATAGATGATAAACACGATTCTTAAGGATTGGAAAAGAAACTTTATGCTCTGTTGATGAGTAGATTTATACTTTTCGAGTTCTTGTATGGCTGAAGCGTTATTATCGCGCCATGCAAAGATCCGTTAGTGTACCACTATAATTTATACATCCCATCGTGACTATGACTGGCTGTCGTTCTTATTATCCCCCATTTGTGCTTGGACTCCAGTAATCAGGACAGGATGTTCAACAGTGCTAGTCATTTCTACAAGATCATAGGCAGGTTGATCCACCGAATCCGGAGTAGCGCCAATTCATGGTCCACAGCTTTCATCCAATATATTCTACACCAATCAAAATAGTAAAAAACACAAGATGCAGTATTTAAAACAACTAACAACGACAACTAATCTACTGGATACGCTTGGATATTCTCCTTTTTGAAAGCATCCAATCCCTTTTGTAATCCTTGGATATGCTTAATGATCAGTTTTCTCTCACTCTTCAACGTGGACTTGATGAACTGGTCAGCGATAACAGTTAGGTCAACATCGTCCAATTTGATCAATTCTTTTAATAGCGCCTCTTGATAATAATTGAACTGGTATAACCTGTCACTGCTTTTCAAATCGTTGAAATTTCTATAATAATCCTCAATCTCTGGTTGAAGTTTCGACTTGACGTTTTCCTCAATAGAAAAAATCGATTGTTGATATTGTTCAGTCACGGATAGCTTTTTTGATCTTTTCTGTTGTTTCTTCTTCCCCTTCTTTGTTGATTTATCTGTGGAAAGTGAACGGTAGTAAAGAATAGTACCCAAGATCAACAATGTTGAGATCCCAAGTCCCAATTGTTGGTTGAATGTCAAGTTGATCCCAATGGAACGTAGATATTCACCAGCCATACCCTATATCTTTTGCTTTGTCTCATTCAACTGAACTTGTCTTCTCGTTCGTGTTTGTTGTTTGGTTTTTCAAGACGGACAAAAAAAGTCTGTTGCGATAACCAGACACCAAATACATGTCAAATCATCAACACCAATGACGGAGTCTTAACGTAAAAGATATCTGAAACTCATGATTAACTGAGCGGGATAATCCCTTGAGAAAGAAGCCCGGTTGGTGTTCTATTATTACAGTTACTGCCTTCTCGTGTCAGATAACTTCGGCTTTACGTTGCAAGTTTTCAAAATCAACCCATCAAATTCACAACTTCTTAGTCCACCAGGGAACAACTTTTGCCGGAAGAACGACTACACAGGTAGATAGAACTAATAGCACAAATAAACACAATCAGTCGATCAATCAGTATCAATAATTACAGCCTTTCACTTCTTTGATGATGGAAAAGTGTCAATTTGTGTGTCCTTTACGGGATGCGTGCTATCAGTTCCCAAAATGGAAGCTTCTTTCCCTTTCCGATGAAATTCATGTTTGCATTTCACTGAAACGGAACTGAATCTTGTATAACTAATTGCAATTATCCATGGATCTGTGTAGTATAAAAAGAATTGTAGCCATTGACCACTCTTATTCAACTGGAGCCACAAGACCACTCATTTGGAAGATCACCATTCAAATAAATCCTGAACCAGTTTCTCCACCCACAGAGATCCACACATTTTGACCCATTTCTCCCAATCCGCAATCTACGAGTGACTTCCACCAAGGAGCTAAAAAAATTAAGTCATTTATATTACTATCAAACTATCCAATCGTTCCTATAAACAACAAGAAACTGAATTGACACAATGCCTCGCCCAGATCCCTTCGCTGCTCTATATGAGACCGAGGAGAAAGACAATGACACCCAATCAATCTTGTCATACGCTGTTAGCAAAAACTCAAAGAATACGAAAACCACTGAAGATGCCGATGATGTTGAATCTAAGGATTCCTCTAAAACAGAGTATAGGTCACCATTCAGATTTGGTAAGAGAAAAACTGATAAGATCAAACCAAGTGAACACTCCAAGCATAACACCATCAGTTTCCCAACAAAACTTTTCACAAAGATTGAGGACAAAAACACTAGACAACTTGAAGAATTAGCCAAACAAGAGGAGAAATTAACTCTACTCAAACAACAACATGAAGCTGAAGTGAAAGCTTCTGAAGAGGCTGAGAAAAGATTGAGAAAAGAAGAAGAGGAAAGAAAAATTGAGTTGGAAAAGAAGAAAAAAGAAGCTGCAAAGAAGGCTGAAGAGGCCAAAACTGCCCAAAAAGCCGCTCAAGCTAAATTGAAAGAGAAGAAGGCTGAAAGTAAGAAAGCTCAAGAGGAAAAACATCATGTTGAGGATAAAAACGATGATGACACTGTCGAACCTTTGTCAGATGCTAATGAAGATGAAGACGATGAGCTGTACACATCCAAGAAAGGTGTCAAAAGTGATGAAGACTCTCCAAAGGATTATCAACCAAAGGAGACAAAGGCAACCGGTGCTGACTTGACCAAGACCAAAAGCAAAGAATTGGAATTACCAAAGGGCTCCAAGGACGATGAATTGGCTCAATCCGAAGCCGATGAATTACTTGCTGAAGAAGTTCCTTTAAAAGAACACAGTTCTCCAGTTAAGAAATCATATGCTGAAGAAGTCCCATTGACTGCTGGTACCACTTCTTCAGCTAGAACTGCTGATACGGAATTGACCAAGCCTGACGATGTTGAATCTGTTGAAACTAAAGAGGAAAATGCTCCTTTAGGAACTAAAAGCTCGAAAGCTTTGGATGTTTCACATGATAAGGCCGACTCTGAAGATGAAGATGCTGCTGATTTGGAGGCAAAGCTCGACAAGGAGGATGCTAAGGAAGCTAAGAAAGCTCAAAAGGCTGAGGCCGAAGCTGAAGCTAAAGAGGAAGCTAAAGAGGAAAAAGCCAATGCTGTTGAAGAAACCGAGGCTATTGACCTTGAGACAAAATTAGACAAGGAAGATTCCAAAGAAAAATCTAAAGAATCCAAAAGGGAATTGGAAAAGGAAGTCAAGGATGAAAAAAAAGCTTCTAAGGAGGATTCTAATGTTGTTGATTTGGAAGACAAGTTGGAAACTATTCAATTGACTGCTGAACCAACTGAGAAGGAAACCGCTGGAAAAGCTGGAAAGGGTGATAAGTCTTCCGACTCTTCTTTAGTTGGTAAATCAACCCCAACAAAGAAGAAATTGTTTGGAATCTTCCCAACTTTTTCCAATAGCAATAGCAATAGCAATTCTGTTCCAGGTGCCACTACAGGTTCAACAACAGGCACTGCTTCATCGACAACTAGTACACCAACTAAGACCAAACCAACTGTTCATGATGAAATTGCTCAAAAAAATAAGGAACATAACTTGAAAATCAACACACTACAAGAAAAAAACAAAGCTACGTTAAAGAAGCTTGAGTCTTCATATGATATTCAGATCAAGAAGTTGAAGGATTCAATCTCAAGTATCGAGTCAAGTATCTTGAAGAATGAGGAAGCATCTAAAAAGGCAATCAATAAGGCCAACGATAAGCATGAAATCAATTTGAAAGAATTGGCTGAAAAGCACGAAGAAGAGAAGAAGCAATACTATGAAGAAACTGAAAAAAAACACGAAGAGAAAATTGCAGATGTTGAAGAGTTGAAAAAGCACCAAGAGGAAACAACTAAAGATTTAGAAGAACTGGAAAAACTTCAAGTTGAATCAAGTGAAAAATTAAAAGAATTTGAAACTGATATTCAAAAATTGAAAACAGATATCAAAGCTGAACAAACAAAATTGGATGATCTTGAAAAGGAGAAAACTTCCAAAGCCGCTGAGCTTGACAAGTTGAATGATGAAAGGGAAGCCCTGGTGTTAAAATTGAAAGAAGCTAAGGAAAAAGCCAACAAGTCTAAGGGGATCTTATCATCTGATTATGAAAAGGAAATCGAGGCTTTGAATTCGAATATTGAAGAGTTGACTAGAAACTTGTCCAAATCTACAAAACATTCAAATGACATTTCCTTATCAAAATCCAAATTGGAAAGAAGTCTAAGTGACAAACAAGTTGGCGAATCTCAAGAAAAAGCCTCCAAGCAAAAATTGGACACCTTACAAGAACGAGCCGAATTGACAGATCAACATCAAACTGATAAGATCAAAGAAACTGAAAAGGAAGTTGAACAATTGGCCACTGATAAAGTAAACATCTCAAAAGAAGTTGCCGGTGGTGAAGGCTCGCATACTGAGGCTTTGAAGAGAAAAGAAGAATTGATTAAGAAAGTTGCTGAAGCGAAGGCCAAGAGGGAAAAACTTTTGAAAGATTTGAAAAATACCGATCATGATGAATACGAATTCATCGAAAGGGAGAGTATTGCCGACTTGGAATGAACATTCCTCTTGGTAGTTAACGTCTATTGAGAATTAATTTTTATAACTTATGCCTGCTTAGGCTCACACATTATGACTTGATTGTTGTCACTAAAATCACTGAATTGAAAATTGTATCATATATTGGAGAGAGTTGTAGAACCGCGGTGTAGTTTGCCCATTCATCAATGTATCAAGTCCCTGTAGTCCGAACCTCGATGGACAATTAGACCACCGTGGTTATGTTATAGTCTGGTGTTCAGAGTAGCGTATAATATGTGTCACTTCCGAAAGGGGATACTTTCCTAATTTGGGGTTTAGCATTCTTTTTTTTTGGTGGTTGGTTTTTAGAAATCTGAAGGAAAAAGGATCTGATAATGATTGTAGTTTATGACATTCATCAGTTGAAGAATTAAGGAATACCAAGATGTCGTTTTTCACTAATTTCTCAAAGCAATTGCAATCAGGATTGGAAGAAGGGTTGAAAGAGGCTCAAAAATATACCAATGATATAACACCAATTGCTAAGAGAACAGCTAGATTGGTCCAGGAAAGATTTGGTACTATTGAAGATATAAGTGAATTACCAGAAGAGTATATTCTTTTAGAGAAAAAAGTTGATTCGCTAAGAGCTGTTTATAAGAAACTTCTCGCCATCACTACAACATATGAGATTGAAAGTTATGATTATCCTCCAAATATTGGTGAATCAGTCTCTGACTTGTCCAAAACAATTAGTGATAAATTTCATAGTTTACAAAAAGCTTCAAATGTTGCCGATGTGGAAAAAGTCTTGAATGAGGAAAACATCGCACCATTACCTAAAACACTTGCTCATGAATTGTCCAAAGCTGCAAGAACTTCTTATGCTCTGTTGAAGGCCTATGGTGAAGATAATTCATTGGCTAAAGTGTTGTTAAGATTTTCTGAAGCCGAATTGAAGATTGGTAACAGAAGAGTGGAACAAGATCAATTGATTATAAATGAGTTCAATGTCAAATTACAAGAGATTTTAAGTAAAAATTTCCAAGAGACTCAATTAAACAGAAAGAAAGTTGAAAATGCAAGATTAAATTTCGATACTTTAAGATACGAAGTGAAATTGAATCCAGAAAGACAAGAAGAACTACAAGAACAATTGGATAACAGTGAAGATGAATTGGTCAACGCTACTACTGTTGCCGTTCAGTCAATGAAGAAATTGATCTATCCAGCTGAATCTGTTAATTTGGTAATTTTATTCTCCAAAATCCAATTAGATTATCACAAGTCCGCCGCTGCCGAATTGGAAAATGTAGTGAAAGATTTGGAGGCCATCCCATTAGAGGAGGAAGACGATGAAGAAGAAGAGGAGGAAGAGGAAGAAACATCCGTCACTGCTAAATAGGGAGTTGAGGCTCTACAATTGTATACTTTATTAATTGAAATTCTATTATATATTAAAACCAAACAATTAGGAAATTACCCATCAACACCTTATAAAATCGAAATAAAAGCACGATACTTTTGACAAAACTTTTTCAATGCAATGATTCACAGAAGGAATCTGCTTGATTGATCCCCATAACTGATGATAATCTTAAAAAGAAAACCTCACCAAAGGAAAGACCTAAAACAATAGCGAAAAAATATGGAATGATAAAAGTCATGGCTGCCAACATGAGTGCATACCCAAACATGGCTGATAAAAATGCAACAATTAATCTTATGAAATCTCTGTATAAAGAAGTTGGTGAAACCGCTAAAAATTTAGCCAGAGTAGATCTGTTTTGCAAACTTTCTCTTCTCTTATCTTCACTTTCAGCATCTGAAGTATGAGTTGTTTCAGTGACATCGCCTTTATTCATGGATCCACTAGGATTATTCTGAGCATCGTTTTCACTTAGGTCAAATTGTTTGTTTGGTCTAAACACTCTTTGTTGTAAATAAGCACCAAGGAAACTTAATCCTCTAAATGCAAAAGCTGTAAAGAACAAGACACAAAATATACCAAAAGCAGCACCACCACTCGATGCTTTTAACGTTTTGAAAACAACTGGATAGCCGGAATATGAAGTGGTCAAATAGGTGTTCATGCTCATACTGTCACTCATATCCATAGTGTCTGATGTTGATGTGGCTGAACTCATATCCATTGAGCTGGTGGAAGATCCCATATCCATGGCCATTGAACTTGTGGTAGAAGCCATATCCATGGCCATTGAGCTAGTGGAAGATGCCATATCCATGGCAGAAGAGGTCATTGAAGAAGCCATATCCATGGCAGAAGAAGTCATTGACATGGCCATACTGGAGGAAGAACTCATATCCATCATCTTTTGTTGGTTGGTGTGTAAATATCTGAGGGCTCAGAGATGTAATACGATCTACCAAATGTATTCAAGAGGGATGAATCTTCATTATATATCTTTATTCAAAACTTATTGGGTGAGATCTTGTACGATCTTAGCAGCCATCGGCATCGAGCCTTCGACGTTGCAGATAATTTGCTCATCCACTGAAAATTGGTGAAAAATGCTCAAAAAACGAGCACAATTTGATCACAGAACACATTCGCGAGACAAAAAAAAAGAAATAAGACAAAGGACCTTGTCACGTATAATAATGACAGAAAGAAAAGCAGAGATACCGATGACATAATCAGGGCCACGAATCTCGTGTTTTTCATGAATCTGGAGTACTTCTGCCTGAATACTGATGCAATAATAAGAGAAATGTGCTGAAGTAGTTGAGACTAAGATAACATGACCTCATTCAAAGTGACTATTGTCTCAGATATGGGGAAACAAAGCTCTTGTGAGGTGTTTCAATCCAAAAATGTGAGTGTTTGCACCTTCATGACATGAAGTTTCCTAAACATCGTATGATCTACTCAGTCTTAACTAACGAAAAACTGGTCGTTTAAAGAAAAAACAAAGTGCCTGTACAAGATGTCGAAAACTACATAGAAAATGTCAGCTGAAGGATCCAGATGACCTAATATGCGTCAGATGTGTCAAAGCTAAAGCAAATTGTGTTTGGGAAGGTACATCACAACGATCTGAAGGGGATGATTTGGTTCACGAAAATTTTGGTGTTGGTCAATCAAAGAGAAGGTACTCTCATGAAGATAAACAAAATGTGAATCAAAACAGTACAGTGGAGGTGAATGGAGCTAAAAGACCCAAAAATGAAGAATCACTACAGAGAGATGAAAAGATATATGCCAAAATATTAGAATCTAGTCGAATCAGTTCCCAATTTATCACTTCAACACAACCTTTAGCGCCTATTTTATCTCGTGACTCTTTACTATCACTTGACGGTGAAGTATTGGGGTTATATTGCCCCTGGAGAGATGTTTATTTTGAACCAAGGGATCGGTATGGTAACAAGATTGATAAAGAGTTGAAATCATACCTAAGTAAAAAAGGTGCATTTATTGTTCCGCAAATTTCAGAACAAAGAAGGTTAATTCAACTATATTTGGATAACATGTATCCTTTGTATCCTGTGGTGTCTAGAGATATCCTGCAAAACATACAGCATGAACCACTAATCCTATTGAACGCTCTAATGCTTGCTGGTGTGAGATTTGATCCCACTTTGAAAGGAACAGAATATAGGGTCCGCGCAGAAGAGTTTAGATCCAGGTGTGCACTTTTGCAAATGGTGGAGACAAATAAAGTCACATTGATTCAAACTTCCTTGTTATTGTCCACTAGTGAAGAAGGTCCTGAAGGGTCAAGTTCTTCAAGAGAACATATTTCTAAAGCTATAATGTTGATTTTGGAATTTGGTCTACATAACCTTGCCACGAGTGAACAGTTTGATATGATGAAAATTGACAATAAAGATATGAAAACCGTGTTTAGGTTGAACTACGATAGAAATCTCATGGTGAGATTGTTTTGGACTTCATATTGTTGTGATAGAACCAATGCTGCAACTAGTTGTACGGCGATGCTTTACAACGTTGATGATATGCTCATTGATGAACCATTTTTGAAAAATTTTGATGCAGGTGAACATCAATTACATGATTATGAAATTTTTAAAAGGTGGTATACACTATCTTTACTCTTTGAAAGAGTTATAAAGAAAGTTTATAGACCTCCGGGGAAAAGAACAGTACAGGACACAGCTTTAGAACCAGACTTGTTGAACTGGGGGGTAAGAAACTTGAATGCAACACTACCAATAGAATCCAAATATATCAGGTTTTTAAAAGTGGCTTATGCTTATTGTAACTTGTTGTACCTCAGATGCAAGATTGGATTTCTTGATTTGATTGAGGATAACGTTTGTCCAAATTTCCATTCAAATGATACACCATTGACCACTGCTGGAATGTACTATGTCTCCAAATTTTCCAAAGATATCATTACGAATCTGACTGGATTTGAAGATGGTATTGAACATATCATAAACATCCATGCATTGATCCATGTTCTTGTTCTGTTACATTTGGAAATCGAGTCCAAGAAACAAGTCATACTTGATGAGAGCAGAGACGAGTCGTTGACGAAATCAGATATGTCGTCTTTGATTGATTTCAAAGAGAAGCAATTTGGTAAATGTATGGAATTACTACATGGATTTAAACAAAAATGGTGGTTTTCAGCAGCTTCATATTATTTATTTGAAACTTTGAAGGAAAAGGGTTCACCACCTCCCGTTGCTAAATTTGAAAGCATATTCATCGACCAAGCCAATATCAATTCAGACCAAGCGCCGCTATTCAACACAGGACTTTCTCAGTGGTTTTGATGATGATCTTGACTCTCTTCTGAATTTATTAAATATTTCACTTTCGTTTTTGCGGGGCGCGTGCGGAATTCCCCGATCGGGCGCTCCGCACATACTATTACAAGTATCAATAAATTAAACCTTTTGCTACTGAATGAGTCTTGAGGTATACCAATGTGTGCGGGATATCCTAAAATGACTGTCCGCTTCCCAGCATCTGGCTGAATATTAGATGTCTTAGTTTTTCAAAATCTGGGGTATAAATACTTTGATTATGCCTGTGTTTTTGTTCATTCGGGCTACATGCACATTATTACATAGGAAGCTATAGGAATAATATAAATTTTATCATGCCAGCTGCCATCACAGAAACTTCCGCCGTGCAAACTCTCAAGCTGAGAAACAAACAATTCAAAACACCAGACTTATCCAAGTTTGAAGCTCGAGCTGGTACCGATATTTCATCAGTCTTCAACACCTTGGGTGATGTTGCTAGTGATGTTTTCCCTCCAGAATTTGCAGACCTAAAGAAAAAAATTGTTAAGAACCCAGAAGCTGTTCAAGCAAGTTGGTTGAGATTGAAAAAATCTTTGAAAGAGAAGATTGATATTATTGAAAAAGAAGGCTCAAATATCATCCCAAGTATTGATTATGAAGAAATTGAAAGATTGAGTCAAGATAAGAGAGCTGACATTTTGGAAAAAGGTTGTGTTGTCATAAGAGGCATTTTCTCAAGAGAACAAGGTCGTCAGTTCAAAAATGATGCTGAAGCATATGCCGAATTGAATCCTCAAACTGTTGGTTTCCCCAAGGATAAGAAGATTGTCTATGAGTTATATTGGTCCAAATCTCAAGTTGCTGCAAGAGCCGACCCAAGATTATTGAAAACAATGAACCTTGTAAATCACTTGTGGCATGCAGATGAAGAAGCTGAAATCTCATTAGATCACAATTTAAGCTACGCCGATAGGTTCCGTATTAGAAACCCAGGTGATAGTTTGTTTTCATTAGGACCACATGCTGATGGTGGTGGTATTGAAAGATGGGAAGATGATGAATACAGGAAATGTTATGATGCAGTTTGGGAAGGGAAATGGGAAGATTATGATCCTTACGATGCTACTCATAGAGCAAATGCACAAATGGCAAAATATCCAACAGCTGGTGCCTGTAGTGTTTTCAGAAGTTTCCAAGGTTGGATATCAATGGCTGATGCTGGTCCAGGTGAAGGCACGATCCTGTTTGCACCATATGTGCGTGAAGTGACGGCTTATTTTTTATTGAGACCTTTTTTCAATGAGAATGATGAACTGGATTTAGAGACTAGTAAATTCCCAGGGACTGTCATTGGTAAAAATCAAGAGTTTAATGATAATTCACATCCTGATTTACAACTATCCAAATTGATGACATCTGCTCCAAAAGTCAATCCAGGAGATGGCGTGTTTTGGCATTGCGACTTGATCCATGCTGCTGATCCTATTCATAACGGAACAGGTGATTCATCTGTCATGTACATCCCAACAGTCCCACTTTGTGAATTAAATATCAAATACACTCAATTACAAAGGGAAAGTTTCTTGAATGGATACCCTGGTCCAGATTTCCCAGGATTCCCAAATGGACTTGGTGAAACTACTCATTTGAACAGAGCCGATGCTGATTTTGTTTATAGAATCGGTGGGTTGGATGCTTTAAGAGAATTGGGACTTGAACCATTTGATGTTAAGAAGTCACACACTAAAGGGACAAAAAGGGCTGTTGAAGCTTGTAACAAAATGCTTTTTGAATCATGAATTATCTACATTACATCATATCATATAAACAGTTTTTAAAACAGTCACCATAGTATAAAAATATAAAACTTACTTCAAGATTATAAAAAACTGTATCAGAAAGTATCTATTAACAATCAGACCAAAACTTTTGACTCTCTTTGCGCCTCGGGATCATCTTTAGTGATTTCCTTCTCCCCAATATTTGGATAAGTCGTATAGCCTAAACTTCCTGGGGTATAAAAAGTCGATCTATTGTATCCATTCAATTCAACACCATCGTGTAATCTTTGCAATAAATCTGGGTTAGCCAAAAAATAACGTCCAATACCGATCAGAGTACGATCGTCTGAACTGATCTCACTGAAAAGTCTTGTATAGCTTGGTGTTGTACTGGCAAACCCACCGGCTCTCAAGATTATTCCTTTGTAAATTAAGCAAATCCAATCGTTATCGGTAGAAACATGACTGGCATCATCATCACCAGAAACTCTTGGTTCCACAATGGAAAGATATGCGATTTCTTTACCTGCCTCTTTCCTTTTTTGTAGTTCTGAAACGACATATGAAAAAGTTGGTACAGTATCTGGATCATTTTCACCACCCATGCTACCAAATGTACTCCATGGAGAAAGTCTCACGGAGACTTTATCAGCACCAACGGCTTCAGAAACTGCATCAACAACTTCCAAAAGAAATCTTGCTCTATTTTCGACAATTCCACCATATTCATCCGTTCGTTTATTGCTAATAGGTTGTAAGAATTGATCAAGTAAATAACCATTGGCAGCGTGAATCTCAACAAAATCAAACCCAGCACCAAATATGGCATTTTTAGCAGCTTTAACATAGTTTTCAACGTGTTGTTTAATTTCACTTTTGGTCAATGGATGAAGTTTGTTATTTGATTTCTCTGCAGCTTTCTTGGTATCATCATCGGTATAAACATCAGAAGAACTGATATATTTCAAGTTTTTAGAAGCCAAATACTCAGGATCAGCCATTCTACCAATAGACCATAACTGGGCGTTAAAGAATGACCCTTTGGAATGAACAGAATCAACAATTTTCTTCCAAGCTTTTGTTTGAGACTCTGACCAAATACCAGGGATGTTTGGATATCCACCATCTTCTTCCGATATGAAAGTTGCTTCGGTTGTTAGCAAAGTACCAGGGTACTGAGCTCTTTGGGTGTAGTATTCCAATTGAAGGTCTGACGGTTCATGGTCATTAGCAGCACGGAATCTTGTCAATGGAGCTAAGACGACTCTGACGCTAAGCTCTTTTGATCCTACTTTGATTGGATCAAAGACTTTGGTTCCACTTAGTTTTTGAGTCTGTGTAGTTTCTTCGGTCATGTTGTATGGGGATTATCTATAGTATTGATAACAGTGTCACGATTTGTCTAGAATGTAGCTCTGGTGGTTGTGAATAATGATAAAATATTCTTGCTTTTTATACCAATTTCTGTAGAACTGTGATTTATCGATAGCCTATGGACAATACCAAGATTCAGGGTTAAAAAGTGTTTCGCGCGACAGTTGTTTATCTCCTTGATGAAACAGCAAACCTCTTTGACGCCTTCTTTTGTCCTCGTTAACAGCTCCGGAGGTTTCAATAACCTCACACGCTCTACATTATAAGCATCTACACCCACTTGGTCTTTGAGTACAATCTTTACACACTACAACAACTCCAACCCAGTTTATTCGTTATAATTAAAGCTATTGTTCTGCTCACGTGACCAAAAGATACACGCTACGCCCACTATATGGCAACTGACATGTGAAACGAAATGGATTTCAAGCACGAGTTCCATAACTTCATGAAGTTGTCATCACAAAGCAAAACATTGGTCAATTAATCAGCTGGGAACTGGCGCGTTAACTCAGAGAAGACTTGACTTTACTGCGAACAACGAACACACCAAATAGCCAAGGAATATAGGACCCTCCAAGCAATGTCCGCAAACACATCCTCCACAATCAAACAAGATGAAGACGTGATATCCGAAGAGTTGGTAGATGGGTCTGCAACGCCATCCTCCAGAAGATCATTTACGCAAAGGAGATCAAACTCATCTTCTAGCTCAATAACACCTTCGGGCTCGCCTTTGTTCTATTCAAATAGCTATTATAATAGCTCGGTGGAGTTCCCCACCGAAAAGATTTCATTGTTGGAACTATTGGACCCTTTATCCACCACGACAAATTCGATATCAAGAAAGTATAACAAAGTTAAACAAAAATCGTTTTCAAAGCTACAAGATCTACGAAACAACACTTCAAAGAGAAGTGAGAAATATATAAAAGAAATTAGAGATCTTGATCGTTTGAAAAAAAACTTGTTGGATAAAGTTGATAATTTAGATCAACGTTTATTTAAAGTTTTTTACGCTTCAGCTACAGAGAAAATCTTCTATTCTGTTGCCATTTATGGTATTTTTTGTGCTGGGTTCATTATTGGAATGTGTCCAGAATATTTCCATATCTATTACAGTGTCATTTTTGCCATTTTGATGCCTATTAGATCCTATACTTATTTCAAAATGTCTTATCACTATTTCTTGGCTGATTTATGTTATTATGTAAACATCATATTGATGCTTTATATTTGGGTGTTCCCATGGTCTAAACATTTATACATTTCTTGTTTTGCCTTCACTTTTGGGACTTTATCATGGGCCGTTATAACTTGGAGAAATTCGTTAGTCTTACATTCAATCGATAAGACAACAAGTTCTTTTATCCATGTGACACCGCCTGTTGTGATGCTCGTTATCACACACCATCTACCTCAAGAGTACAAAATGGAGAGATTCCCAGGTGCTGCAGAATTAACTCAATGGAATTTCATATCTGGGATCTTATGGACCTCTGTTTATTATTTGATTTGGCAATCATTATATCATTACTTCATCACTGTTAAGAGAGCTAAAAAGATCAAAGAAGGTAGAATCACTTCATTTAGTTGGTTGAGAAAGTCATTTGGAAAAAACATTTTGGGTAAATTTGTCAATTCTTTACCAGATCCCTTCCCTGTCGTTGCCTTCACTTTAATCCAATATTTGTATCAATTACTGACAATGTCAATCTGTCCAATTTGGTTTGCTTATAAACATTTAGCTTCAGCTTTCATAACTTTTATTTTCATTTGGGCAAGTTATAACGGTGCCACTTATTATATCGATTTTTATGGTAAAAGACTTGAAAAAGAAGTTGCAAGATTACAAAAGGAAATTTCAGATCTACAGACAAGTGAAAATGAAACTTTGGAAGATGCAGACGAGCCTGTCACTCCAAAAACTACAACCGACTCTTCTCCAAATCAAGTACCTGTTAATATGGCTACCAATGGTGCTGATTTTTCTGCTTCAACTTCTGTTTTTAAACATCCGGCTATTCAGCAAAAGAGTTCCAAACAATTTTGAAAATTTACAAGATGAAACTATAGCACATGCTAACTACCTATACACAACAGTTTTCCCTTGCACCAAATGAACATTCCTTAACTAGATCTCGTTTCAATTTTTGTATAATTTTAATATCTTGATGGTTTCTGTATCTTTGATTATACCGTTACGTAATATTTACCGCTCGGATTATGTAAGTTTTTGGTGATGTTGAAAAAAAAAAACCGAAAAAGTGTTGAAAAAGACCTTGAATTAGAAAGGAAAGAACTACTCCAAAAGGTCAAACGGGGAAAAAGGCCATTTCAGAATGTTGCCTTCTTTCAGAGCGTGTCTATCGAGAAGATCGATAGCGCCATCCATACGAGCATTTTCATCGTCTTGTCAAATCCAAAATAGTTCCAAAGCGGAAGGATTTGAAACAAGAAAACAATCACATATAGACTATTTAAGAAATTATTATTCCGATGATTTGTTAGAAAGTATCAAGATAGCAGAATCTGTTATTTCCAAAAGGCAATGGGGTGAAAAAAAACATAGAAAAATTGGATTCGCTCCACATTATTTAGACGATTTTGCTGAACTACATCCATATTGGGATCATGCCAAAATTGATGATCCACACAAGATTGATTTTACCAAACCATTACAAAAAGCACAAGTCCCACCTCCACCAGGGTATCATCCACCAGAAGTCAATGCCAGAAAATCAAGAAATAGTGAGATAGCTAGAGGATTGAAAGTATTGACTGGGTTATCTGAAGAATATATTGAAAAATTACATGCTCGTCCATTAGTTATGAAGAGAGTTTCGAATCAAACTGCCAAGGGTAAGATCCAAACCAATTTCTCCATTGTTGTTGTTGGTGATAAGAATGGTATGGTTGGAGTTGGTCAAGGGAAAGATAGAGATACGATGGGTCGTGCGGTTCGTAAAGCTCATTGGAATGCCGTGAAGAATTTAGTTCATGTTCCAAGATATGAAGATCGTACAATTATTGGTGATATTGACTATAATTTCCATGGTTGTAAATTATTTCTGAGATCTGCTCCACCAGGGTTCGGATTAAGAGTTAATCATTATCTGTTTGAAATTTGTGAATTGATTGGTATTAAAGATTTAAGTGCCAAAATTTATAAATCAAGAAATGGTATGAAGATTGCTAAAGGTGTTATTGAAGCTTTAAGCAGTCAAAAGACATTGGAAGAATTGTCAATGAATCGTGGTAAGAAAGTTGTTGATTTACGTAAAACTTATTATTCAGCTGGGGTTAATTGATGAAAACAGGGCATAGTTGTATATAGAATGATTACATGTAATTAAAACAAAGAAAGAAATTGTAGCTACAATTGTTATTGATACTCATTATAGTGAAAAAAAAATAAAAACTTTATATTCCTAAACCTAAAACCAACCCCTGGTGTATAAAAAAATTAATTATCGACTTTTATAGTTGAAACCATGGATATCAAATGTATATAAATAATGATATGGCTAAACGAGCTCTTTTCATATCTCTATCCGAATAGTGAGATAAGTTAATGTGGAAACGTCCCAAACCTTGAATAACATTCCACTAGTGTAAAATCAGATATAAATATTCATATGAAACCTCCCCAGCTTTAATTATCACAAGAGCAATCAGTTGAACATTCTGGGTTCTTCTGAACAATGAAGAACTTTCTGTTACAAGTACAATCACAATCTCTTTCGTTGAACTTAGCAACCATTGAAGAGCTGAATAAACGAGTACCAACAACTGGCTTTGTGGCAATAGCGGCGTATTGCTTTGTGACTGAAGACTTTATGATTTGGGCAAACATTGTATATGATATAGTTGGTTTATTAAGTTTGTTCTGAGTGTATCTTTCTTGGTGGCGAACGCGTTCAGATTAATGATACTTAAGATACAACTACGTTTGCCATTCTGGTGATCTCTAGGTATTTATACTCTGGCTTTGTGCAATATTTGATGTCAATTACACCTTTTCACGGGGGTGTCAAAAAAAGAAACTAGATCGCGACCCTCGGGAAATGGTAGGCGATTCGCGATTCGCGATTCTTATGATAAGGCTTATAGACACTTTCACCTGTGCAGAACAAAAGGAGGGTGTTCAGGGTGTTTGGTATTGGGTGGCTTAATGTGCCATTGTGGAGATGGTGGATATACAAGGCCAGGCTACATTGCATCACGTTAAACATGTATTAGTCTCTGGAAAGCTCTTGGATCTTCAGATTTGTAAACTGTCTCGCAGGCGTAGGTTGTCTAAACATATCTTTAACCAACTCATCTATAATCTCTAAAACTTTATCAATCTGTTCAACAAGCAAAAAATCACCTGCATTCAATTTCAAATATGATAATGACGTGCGTAATTTATCACCATAACCTTTAGGTACAATCTCCAATCCTCCAAATGAAATCAAATCACTGATCAGTACAACTGCACTTCTTTGCATTATGATCTCCTTCTCCAGATCTATGATCCCAATCGCACAATCAAGTGAATCCTTGATAAATTTATCAAGCCCCATTGCATTAGTTCTCAGCGCTTGTCCCAATAAGGACATTGCGGACATTCTTATTCTATTATCCTCTTCGAAATCTTGAATCAATCCTAAAGTTCTTCCCAAGATCTTATCAGCCATTGGTCCTGTAAATAATTCACCACTTTGCTCGATAAATTTGATTAAAACCTCACCTATTTTCAGTCTATCATCTAATTTCTCATCCTTTTTGGCATAAAAATCACATAGGAAATTTATTGTACCATCTTTATCAAACTCAATCAGTTCACTCAAACTTTTAATAACATTTAGATATATAAATGGTTCTTGGTCTTGTAGCTGTACTATATGAAGCTCAATAACGAAATTTAAGCTGATCACGGGTGACTTCTCGATAATCAGTTGCCTCAGCAGGTATAAACCATGGGCTCTGATAGGAACGAGTGGATCGTTCATGCTTGTGATTGCCTTTTCCAAGATTCCTTTATCTTTAGCCTTTTCATCATCCTCTGTGTTCCTTTCCGTGGTTTCATCGTTCAAAAAACTTTCAATTCTTTTATGTAACGAATCACATTGTTTATTTGATGGGATTTCTTTTAACAATTGAGAAATCTTCTTCAAAGACTCTTTATGTCTAGATAGCTCAGATTCATTTGCTTCTGAAAGTATTGCAGATAGCAGTTCAAGAAGGATATTCAGCCCACCTGATCCTGAAACTTCTTCATTTGCATCATCTTCCTCATCATCAGAATCAACTTCTTTCTCTTGTGTTTCCTCTTCCTCGTGAAGTGCGCGGGAATTTGATGCTTGAAGCAAATTTTCAATAACAGTCAAAACATCTTCCGGTTTGTCTAACAACGCGTCTTTAAATACATCATTGATTTTTTCAAGAAATTTCAAATCAATCAGCACAATGAATGGATTCTCCTCACTTAAGGAATTTTCAGATCCTTGTTTTGCAATCCATCTATTCAAAACAATCAAGAATTGCCTTCTTACCATGTCATTACCTAAATTTTTCAAAAGTTCAACAATGATATCAATACCAATGTCTAAATCATCAAAAATCTGTTCGCTGGTCAACTTGTCACCAACAACACTAGCTTTAGTTATACTTGAAAGCTTGTTCTCTAAATTGGTTTGGAAATTCCAATCATCACCACCAGTCTTGATCAAGTTTAGAATAATATTTTCCAGAAATTCATTATTAGAGGTTATTGTGAAGAAAGAAACAAATATGTTGAACACTATACTTGCAAACTCCAACTTATTTTTCTTCAAATACAACAAGTAGGCCCATATGTTCAACACAATTTGAGAGAACAATTCATTCAAGAACTCTGAAGTAGATTCTTTCGTCAAGGAAATCAAAACATTAATAACATCATTCAATTGTTTGGCACCAACAATAGTTTCACCAGGTCTCATATTTTTCGTATCAGGGTTCAACACTTTCCAAATCCTCTTAAATAGAAAATCTTGAATGATTCTCTTGTTCTTGCTATATAGAACTCTTATGAAATTAACAGCAACAGATAACATCACAGGTCTATTCACAAACACAAGAATTTCATAAATCTGATCGAATAATTTGGTGAAATATTCGACACTAGATACATCTTTTGGTTTAGCCATCAATATACGGTTCACATTGTTGAATTTATCAATATTGACATCTTCATCGTCTCTTATACCCACAACGAAATCAATCAAACTTATAACACCATTATCTCTATTTATTGTCAATTTAGACAGTTTTTCACTCAAGAATGCTTGATATCTGGGTATTTTGGTTGTTTGTAATAATAAAGTATAAATGCTGAATAGATTATAAGTTTCACTCCTTGATTCGAATTTAACAAAAATTGTGGTCAACGATTTGTCATGATCAATTAATAATGCTACCAAAGAGGTTAGAATATCTGTCAACCCACTACCTTTCAATAACAATTCCTTAACATCACCGGCTTTATCAAATATCACTTCGAATCTCTTGACTATATGAAGTAATAAATCATTTGATTGTGAAAGCTTCTGAAACCGGAAAAGTTTACTTTGACGGTTGAAATTTTTCAATCTTCTTTGTTCCAATGGAATACCAATCCCTGGTGGCAAACAGGCATAAACCCCTTGAACAATAATCAAGTTCACAAGCTCGCTGAAATACTGCATATCATGAAGAGAAATTGTGACCAAATTATATTTTTCTGGATCACCACTTTGTCTATTCTGAGATTCTTTCCTTAGTGAATAATCTTGAATATGAATCAAATAATCAAACGAAGTATCCAAAACAGCTTCGACCATCCGAGCCCTTCCCACATCTTCATCCACTTGGCGTATCTTTCGATATAATTGAGTGACAACATCATCCTTGCTCGTTTCATCAATCTTTAGAAACTCTGAGACTTCTTTGAAGATTTTGTCAAGCTTGGTCTCTCTTGATAATTGAGGGACATTGATACCTTTCCTTTGGGACATTTTGGAGCCGCCCGGTGCCAGTTTA
The DNA here is from genome assembly GCA_030574735.1 of Hansenula sydowiorum. Lineage (NCBI taxonomy): Eukaryota > Fungi > Ascomycota > Saccharomycetes > Phaffomycetales > Wickerhamomycetaceae > Hansenula > Hansenula sydowiorum. The sequence goes on from JAJMFN010000332.1 coordinate 90,498, forward strand.
CTTAGCTGTCTAGATCCTTGAAGCACACTGTGTGATCTCAGAAGATTAAATTAGCAGTCTGTTCTTCACTAACTAGTAATGTAATATAACTAGTTGTTTTACAAGATTCTGGGTAAGTGATGAGGTATTCGCGGAAAATGAAGCATTAAAAAAAAATTGATTAAGCATATAAACTTCCCAATATCAAGCCATTTCATTTCTGTATAATAAGAGACGTTTCCAGATAAAATGGTGAAGCAAGAGTTGACGCAAGAAGAGTACGACGTGATAATCGACGAGGCCAGATACGGTGAACTGGAGTCTCTACAAGAGATTTTCGAGGAATTGGATGGCTCATATCTATTAGAGATCAAAGATGAAGAAACAGCCACCAACGCTTTACATATGGCTGCTGGTAATGGACATTTTGAAGTCACCAAATACTTGCTATCCAAGCTAAGTAAGCAAGAAGCCACAAGGCTAATAAACACACAGAATAGCGAGGGAAACACAGCTTTACATTGGGCAGCATTGAATGGCCATTTAGAAATTGTCAAATTATTCTGTGATGAGTACGAAGCTGACGCTTTCATCAAAAACAAATTCAACCATGATCCTATATTTGAAGCTGAAAACAGTAATAAAGATGAAGTGGAAACCTATTTTTTACAGAAATTTGATGTTGAACCATTGGCTGATAGTGAAGGTAACGTCAATATCAACATCAGTAACGAAAATGATGTTCAAATCCAACCAGGTCAAGAGATTGAACAGATCACCAAGGAGAAGATCGATAGTATACAATCAAATGAAGATTTCATAGAGGAAAGAACAAAGAAATTGAACATATAAATTGCAAATGAAATGAATGGCACAAAAAGTCTATAAGAAAGTTGCCGTAACAGGCAATTGTAGTGCAAATGGGCGTAATATTTTGCGCAATTCTTTGCATTACCCGTCAGAATCGAAGCGCAAATATTCCTCTTTTGAAACTTTGGCGTTTTTTGGTGAATTGGTCGCGGTTTTGTAAAAGTGTTGAAAAAAAAATGGCAAAATTGACTGTGAAGCTGAAGGTGACTGAGTAATTTGTAAGGAACGTTATTGTTTTTATTCTTTTAGACATCGAGTTGACTATTATTGAACGGGGCTGATTGCATATATACCGAAAAGTACTGTGCCGCTTTTTTCTGTTTAATAAGCTGATTGAATTTCTGTTGTTTAAAGATATATCTAAATCATGTCTGTTGAAGAAAACACTGTGGATTTGGGATTTGACCCATCTTTAAAGAAGAAGAAGAAGAAGTCCACCAAGGCGTTGGATGAATCTGTTGAATCCACACCGGAAGTTGATGATGTTTTATCAGGATTAAAGAAGAAAAAGAAGAAATCAAAAGATTCGAAAACTACAACTGAGTCTGAAGATGTGAATACTGATGAAGTTACAGATGCATTAGGAGAATTGAAATTAAAGAAGAAGAAGAAGAAGAGTACGCCATTTGCTGATGAAGATGATTTCGAAAAACTATTGGAAAAAGCTGGTGTTGATGAAAGTGCAATTACACAACAAGAAGAAGAAGCTGATACATTACAATCACAATTTGGTTTACCATATGATGATTTATTATCAAGATTTTTCGATATTTTAAGAAAAAATAACCCAGAATTAGCTGGTGAAAGATCAGGTACTAAATTCAGAATCCCACCTCCAGTTTGTCAACGTGAAGGTAATAAGAAAACTGCATTTGCTAATGTCCAGGAAATTAGTGAAAAATTACAAAGATCTCCAGAACATTTGATTTCATATCTATTTGCAGAATTGGGTACCTCTGGTTCTGTTGATGGTCAAAAGAGATTGATCATCAAAGGTCGTTTCCAACCAAAACAATTGGAAAATGTTTTAAGAAGATACATCATTGAATATGTTACATGTAAAACATGTAAATCTATCAATACTCAATTGAAGAAAGAAAGTGCAAATAGATTGTTCTTTTTGGTTTGTAACAGTTGTGGTTCCACAAGATCTGTCAGTTCTATTAAAACCGGTTTCAGTGCTCAAATCGGTAAGAGAAAGAAGATGTAATGATCTTTGTACATCTCATATTTGCAAATGTTTACGCTACAATGAATCTTTTGTATATCATAATTATAAATTAAATTTTCGAAAAGGCTTTTTGTATTGTCTTTTAAAATAAAGTAGCCACTTAATAGCTGATGATAAATAGTTCTATTCCCTAGTTTTTGACGTTTTCTAAAACTTTTCTTAATGGTAAGCACCAAGTTGACACACCACCATTTGACAACATAAATTGCATCAAGGTCTTCTTCACTTGTTCCTTATCCTTCAATTCTTCCATACTTTGCTTCACAACAGCCTTATGACTTTCGTTTCCTAAACCTTTTGAGAATTGTTCCACAAGTCGTTTTTCATAATGTTGAAACTCGCGTTCTGGTAAAGAGTTCTCCAAAGTTAAGATCTGCTTCAGTTGCCCCAAAAGCTCTTCATCTGAGATTTCACTGGCTATTTCTACACCAACATTTGATGGAGGTGGTGGGGTTCTTACTAAAGATGTACTACTTGGATGTTTGGGTATTGGAGTGGGCCCGTTCAGTGTAGTTGTGGATGTAGGAGCCGATGATGTCGCGTTAGCGTTCATTTGTGACACCAATCTTCTTCGAGATCTGATGGACGTTGAGCTTGTTGTTCTTTTGGTGTAGTCCAACACGGGACAGTCGTTATAGCCCTGTATTTGAGATTCGGCCACGTTCTGGTAACTAGTCATCTTGGTGTAATAGTGGCTCAATCTCCTGGAGAGTAAGTGAAAGTTGTTTGGAAAGATGAAACGTTTCATAATAAAAATCCATCTTGTTTGTTTGTGTCTGGTGAAGCCGGATCTGGATTATGTAAGCGATGGGGATATACTACAAGAATTTAAAGCTATTTCACTCAGTTATGGAAAGAGTTAAATGGCTTTGAAATATAAACTCTATGATGAGAAGATCCTGCTTCTATTCACACCAAAATGACTTAAAAATTCAACCACTTCTAGACTGAATCTCTAAAGCTTTGGAAAGAACTTGTTCAATAGAAGGTCTTTGTTCAGGATCAAGAACAACACAAAATTTGATCAAATCTTTGATATCATCTGAATAAACATCACCTTTTTTAGGGAACTCCACTTTCCCATTGCTGATAGCTAAAGTGATACTTGCACCATTTTCACTTTCTTCGTATTCAAATGGTGAACATCCGTATAATAGAGCGTAAAGTGTACATCCCAAGGACCAAATATCGATTTTTTCATCAATTTTAGCACCCGTCTTAACATCCAATAGTTCTGGTGCCCTGTACGGTAGCGTACAATGTTCAGCTGCTAATTCTTGAATTGCAATAGCTGCACTTCTTGTCTTGGCCTTGACTCTTGCCTTTGAGCAACTTCCCAAATCACATAGCACTGGTAATCCATCTTTTGATAACATCACGTTCGAAGGCTTAATATCCTTATGGGCATATGCAATGGTCTTTGTGAGTTCTGTGGCATTGTTGAATTCTTCATCTTCTTCTTGTGGATCGTTCGATGTGCCAATCAACTCTGGTAATGTGTCGACTTCTGACTCAAGTTCCGATTCATCATCGCCATTGGCAAGCAAATTGGCACGCTCGTCATTTGATAAGCCGACATCCATGTCTTGCAACGCTGGCTTCTTGTTTTGACTCACATGATGTCTATGCATACTTTGTAAACCTCGACATATCCCTATAAATATCCTTATAGCCTCCGGTTCATCAATCTTTGTATCATTTATCACATTCTTATTGATGATATCTTGCAAAGATACATCAAAATGCGGTAGTAAGATATAAACTGTTTTCGATCCATCATCTTCTTGTACTATATTGGAATCGATTGCTCTGATAATGTATGGGGAATGAAATTCTTTGTAGTTTTCGACTTCAGTCATCGCTATCTTTACGCTTTCAGCACCAAATGGACATCTGATCTTCTTCAATGCGTATGTCCCACCATTCGATGCTTCCACCAGATAGACATAAGAGAACCCACCTTCTCCTAATAATTTGAGGATCTTGAACTTGACTTTGTTGATTCTTAGCTCAGGCTGTGAGCTAAAACATGGTAAGCAGCTCAGCAAAAACGACATATTTATCTCATATAATTCGACGGTTTGACTGGTTCAATCTGTTGGCTTCTGTTTGATAGTGAAGTTGTAGTAGTTGTTCTTTATGAATTTGACAGATATTTGATATTGATTCTTTCCCAAAAAAAATCAAATCTTCAAACCAGAAAAAAAAAAGCCAGTAAGAAATATCAACTACATCGGAAACATCAACATCATTGACCAACGTTTTCATCCCAATCAAAACACAGAATGGTATGTTCCTCTCTGCTGACACGAATGATGCCCTTACTAACACCACTGACCAGTCCATCCAAACAATCAACCAGAACAAGGACTTGAAAGGTCTATCGTTAATAGCTGCCCACTCGCATATTTCAGGTTTGGGTCTTGATGACAACTTGCAACCAAGAGACCAATCCAGCCAAGGTATGGTGGGCCAAGTCAAGGCCAGAAAAGCTGCTGGTGTCATCTTGAAGATGGTTGAAAACGGCACTATTGCAGGTCGTGCTGTCTTGATTGCCGGACCACCATCCACTGGTAAGACCGCCATCGCCATGGGTCTTTCACAATCGTTGGGGAAAGATGTCCCATTCACAGCCATTGCAGGTTCTGAAATATTTTCGTTGGAATTGAGTAAGACTGAAGCCTTGACACAATCTTTTAGAAAATCTATTGGTGTTAAAATTAAAGAAGAAACTGAATTAATCGAAGGTGAAGTTGTTGAAATACAAATTGATAGATCAATCACCGGAGGTCATAAACAAGGTAAATTAACCATTAAAACCACTGATATGGAAACCATTTATGAATTAGGGAACAAAATGATTGATGGATTAACTTCTGAGAAAGTTTTAGCCGGTGATGTTATTTCTATTGACAAATCATCTGGTAAAATCACCAAATTGGGGAGATCATTCACAAGATCAAGAGATTATGATGCTATGGGTCCAGATACTAAATTCGTCCAATGTCCAGAAGGTGAATTACAAACACGTAAGACTGTTGTTCATACTGTTTCTTTACATGAAATTGATGTGATAAATTCAAGATCTCAAGGATTTTTAGCCTTATTTAGTGGTGATACTGGTGAAATTAGATCAGAAGTTAGGGATCAAATCAACACAAAAGTTGCCGAATGGAAGGAAGAAGGTAAAGCTGAGATTGTTCCAGGTGTCCTCTTCATTGATGAAGTTCATATGTTGGATATTGAAGCATTTTCATTCATTAATAGAGCTTTAGAAGATGAATTTTCACCAATTGTTGTTATGGCTACTAATAGAGGTGTTACTAAGACTAGAGGTACCAATTATAAATCACCACATGGGTTACCATTAGATTTGTTGGATAGATCCATCATTATTCAAACCACGAGTTATAATGAAGAGGAAATCAAGCAAATTTTATCAATTAGAGCACAAGAGGAAGAAGTTGAATTACATCCAGATGCATTGAATCTATTGACAAAGATTGGTCAAGAGACCAGTTTACGTTATGCTTCTAATTTGATTTCTGTTTCTAATCAGTTGGCTTTGAAAAGAAGAAGTGAAGTTGTTGAAATTGAAGATATCAATAGAAGTTATATATTATTTTTGGATTCTGCTAGATCTGTTGCATTTTTACAAGAATTTTCTGATCAATATATCGATGATTCTGGTAATGTCAACATTGGTGGTTTACAAGCAAAAACAGAAGCTGCTCCAGTTGCCGCTACAACTAGTGGGGATGCCATGGACACCAGTGCTTAAAAAGCTTTTCTACTAAATCAAAACTTTTCAAAAAACTATTGTATCTTTATTGTATAATGAAATAAACTTTTCTATGTCAATCATTCATTTTGAGTGTACTGTTCAAGTAGCCATCACTTCATTTATGTGAGTCCTCTCTTCAATCTCAGCCTTATAATCATATATATTTTCCACATATAATCTTTAGATTAACCAGAACCTTTAGTATTCAAAATCAAGGCAATAATCATACCATATAGCCCCAAAACTTCAGCGAAAATTAAAATCAAGACAATACCGACAAATAATCTTGGTTGATGCATATATTTTCGTACACCTTCGTCACCAACAATACCAATGGCATAACCACTTGATAAACAAGCAAACCCAACAGCTAATCCACAAGCCAAATGCATGAACCCATTAAACAAAGTATACTCTTCTGTTGGAGATAATCCACCTGCAATCAAGACTGAAACGACTAATCCATAAACAGATAAGATACCACTCATAACAACTGGAATCAACGACTTCATAATCAATTCTGGGGCAAAAGTACCAATACCAGCGATACCAATCCCAGATTTAGCAGTACCAATGGCAGCACCGGCACAACTTAGGATCATAGCAGCTGCACATCTTGGCCATTTGTTAGTATTCAGAAGGCATCAAATCCAATTCTACTCAACTCACCCTGCAAACCCAAAGAAGGGAGCAAAATTTGGTGCAAATTCATTTGCAACTTCAGACCTTTTCAGCAAAAGTTAGTAGACAGCTCCTTCAAAACATACTCTGCATATACATACATCCTGATCACTATTGAAATACCTGGCCAATTGTAGTGAATTCCAAGCTTGTATTTGCGGTTGTAATGCTCCAAATTGGCTTTTTGCTTGTCTCGATATCACTTCACTACTACTCGGTCGCGTATTTTACCCTCCTTTTGACCAGGGCAACATATACCATATTATAATATCAAAATGTAAACAAAGAGCTTTCTACTAGAAGAAGATTAATGAACTGAACCTCAAGACGTCGCTGGTGCTGAAGCTGTTGTTGAGTGTGAATAGAAAAGGGTACATGTCGCAGGATCACCACTGGAGAATCCATCTGAACTTGAAGGATATGAAGCATCTACAGGTGCAGTTTGCCAAAGCAGCCACAGACAAGTTGAATCTATATCTTCCCACAGCTGATCAGTCTGATCCTTTGAAAGGACGAGTCTCCTCGCTGGTGAACGACTTCATATATGAGATATTCGAGACCTCCAAGAGCTCGTTGGATATTGACGAACTAAACGATAAAAATGGATCTTTGAGAAATCTACTAGAGAACCCCACAAATGGTGAGTATTTGATCAGGCATATTAGACATAGAATTCTACTAACAACACGTACAGAGGTTGAACCATTTGACTTCTCGTTGCAAGACGAGGTGAGGAAAGCGTATCAAGAAGTTGAGCAGGAGACTATCAAGTTGACAAAGATGAGAAGAGAAAGACCGCTAGAGATCACCAGACAATATGAAGAATCACTAGATGAATCCATAACAAGAATTGAAGCCCTACAGAGTGAGCTTTCGCAATTGGAGAATCAAGAGCCGGAAGAGTTTGATGAGCATGAAGCCCTCTTTGACCAGGGTGTCAAGACTAGACTCGACGATATTATCGCAGATTATGAGGAGTCGTTGGGCCAGATCAAAGAAATCAAAGAGGTGAGTATCCTCCTCTCCCCTATATGACAATGTATTTTGATACTAACATTTGAATAGCAAATGCCTGATGAGAGAAATGAAATTGAAAAATTGGATCATATACTCAAATTCTTGCAACCGAAAGAATGAATATGGAGTCGAAACCAACTACCAAAGCATGAACACCATGCTCTAAGCGAGTTGCAGCAAAATTATGCTCAGGAATATCGTCTCGAGATAGTCAGACTGATATCTCTCCAGATCTGAGGACAGTCTAAGTACAATCGAGAATACTCGACTCAAGAGATCTAGGCCCATAGAATGACTTGAAAGCCCAGATCAAGCTCGAAAAACCACCATCTTACTATAGTTGAATACTGATACATCATGAGCAATGTCTATGAAGTTATTTTCACGCGTTTCGTAGCTATGAGTAGAGTCGAACACGTTAATATCCAACAATTTTGTTCTGTTCTGCTGTGTCGGGCCGTCGCATATCTCACTACCAGCGAAAAAAAACAAAATAAACATTTTGAAAACATGGCATCAATCTTGATCTTGATCTTTAACCAAGGAAAGATAACAAACTTCACGAATCATGAGTTCCAACTTGGCCGCTTTGCGCCAATACTTCCCAATAGGTGGCGACTATCCGCCAGCACTGACAATTGGATTGACAATTTTCTTACCATTAATCTATGTTTTGAATTTTTTCATCAATATTAATGATTTCATTTCATTGGCACCAGGAGATTTATTCAAGTTGGACTGTATGTCGTTCAGAAACCAGTGAAGCAATAAACCATGGAATACTAACAACATGCCATAGTGAACAGAGTCTCTCTATATCCATTAGGTCACCTATCAGTTTTCCATGTCTTGTTCAACGTTTTGGCCTTGATCACTCCATTATCACAATTCGAAAGAAGACACGGTACTGTTTACACAGGGGTTGTATTGAATTGTAAGTCTTTTGTCAAGATCAGCATTACATCCAATGAATACTAATATCTGCAAAGTGCTTGCTGTTTTCACTGCTATCCCATATTGCTTCTTAGGCTACGTTTTATACCCAAATACAAAAGTTTTAGGTGCCAGGTATGTCTAGATTCAAATCTCTTTTCCAAAACCATGATCCTAATAAGATTTTCTCTAGTGGTTGGGCATTCTCTTTTGCTGGATACTTTGCCTACAAAGAGAGTTTGATCAAACCAACTTTCCAAATGTAAGTTTCAATTCTCCAGATCTTTAATATCAAAGATTTCACATACTAACAAACTCGGCTTAGCACTCCGACTCACACTTTACCAACCATTGCTACACCTCTAGGTGCTCTAATATTGATTGCAATCATCGTT